>VXAU01004948.1:213806-269587 GCA_013399695.1 Formicarius rufipectus
GATTAGAAAAAAAATTACCTGCTAGAAATCTGTTAAAATCTATTAGCATTTTGTTTCTCATGAAAATGAGACATTTTACTAATATAAAGATCAGTATTTAAGTTCATAGTCACAAGTAGGAAATACTTTCATATACCTATACAGAACTAGTTATATTTCATTTATAAACACTTTTAAACAACATCAAAAGAAATAAAGCAGAAGTGAAATAAATAGGCAGTTTCAATATTTTCTGCCTTAAAAAGAAGATACAGCCAAAAATCAAAACCAGCAAAGAGAAGACCACTCTGTTTAACAGAGTAGCAGGTTTGTTTTATTTATGTTCTATAAATAAAATAAAGCAGTATTCTATATGCAATATTTTTCAGTAAGTAGGGAAAAAAGCAATTCTGAAAAACCAATACAGGTATATTTTTTCAACCTAAACAAGGACAAAATGAATTCAAAGGCATTTCCTCAGTCAAGCCAAAGGTATCTTGAGAAAACAAATGAAAGATTCCTTTTTTTTTCCTAAAGGTAAGTGCAGAAAAATAAAATTGCATGGAAGTCCTAATAAAGCTAATGGGATGCGGAGTCTCTATTGGCAACTTCCTTGAGACATAACAAGATTGGTTCATATTATTATTATGAGTATGAAGTCAAAGTAGCTGCTGCTGCCAGACATGTTTTAGTTGCTGACACATCCAAAGAAGTATAAAAATTTCCCTCCTCTGCTTGGAAACTTAGGAGGAATGAGAATTCATTGAACAATAGAAGAACAGCAAGTCCAAAGCAACAATGATCCAAACATCCAGTCAGAGACAATCAGTGGATCTTTATAGAAAAATACATGAACAAACCTGACAATCACATAATGATTGCTTTGCCATGTAATTGACCAATTTCTAGTGACTCTTAGGATAAACAAGAAGGAGTGCCATTTAATTTAAGCTGCCCTTGAAAGGGCATTCACAAAAGGAAATTATGCTCATGCAGTCGACAGGCGTGAAAGGAAAAAGGCTGTTAAACAGAATCAAACTGGCGAACATGAACCTCCTGATTGCCTTGAAAAAATCACATCTGTAACAAATGTTCATGTAGTTACTACAGAGACCAAGCTGTGTTTTGTGTCTTTTAATAATTTTTTTTGTGTCTGTAAAGCATAATTACTCCTTGAAATGTCATGGTTAATATCTATAAAACCATCTGATTATAACTTTATAAAGAAACCTACACATCTGATATGAAAATTTATAAAAGTAATGGTGTTGGATTCACATTTGTCACATTATTTTTCTCAGATAGAGGAACAGCACTGAGGTACTAATGCAGCTATAAACTCATCTGAAGGTGTCTTTGCACTATTAGTACTCACAGTGAGTGTTGACATGTACTTGCTGAGAAGCTGGTCTACCACACTCTGTGAAATCAGAGGATCCAGAGAATTTACATCCACTTCGGGAGACAGTTCTGAATTTCCCATCATCTCTGCACTGAATTCAAAAAACCAGGAAAAAAAAAGGGCATTGCAGATTACACTAAAGAAAAATGTGAGACAGAAAAAGCTGCATAGCCTAAATTTGTATGTCCACTGTAAAGGGCAATTTTCCAATACCTACACATGTCAAAAAGTTCTTAATAGTAACTGGAAAAAAACAAAGACAAAACAAAAACCAAACATAAACAAAAACAAAACAAAAACCAAACCAAACAAACAAACAAAAAACCAAAACAAACAAAACCCCAAACCAAAACAAACCAAAACCAAAACAAAACCCCCACATTTACAAGGAATGCAAATAAAACTATATGAGAGAAAGCGCAGAATATAAAAGCTATAGCCCAGCATATAATAAAAAAATGTTAGACATTCAAATATTCAACCCTTCCATACATTCCTCTTGTTTATGTACAAGAATTAGTGATTGTTTAAAACTGAATAAAGGCCAACTGGTTCAATTTGTAGGTTCTTAACAGGAGACAGTTTTATGTCTTAATTTCAGAGGTGATGACAGAAAATTTACACATTTTGAATTTTAGAATGGAAAAGATCAGTGACATTTTTTTTTGTCCTTACTTCTTCAAAAGAGCTTTTGTTTTGCTATTTGTATCACATGTATATAGGAATTAAAAAATATTAAATCTACCTATGCTTCTTCTCCTAGTAGAGAATACAGGTAATACAAGAGGAGTCATCTTTCATGGCAATTCAAAAGTGCACTTCATGTGTACTGTCTAACAACACATGCTTGCAAAGGAAAATTCTTGATTTTATAGAGCTAGAAAGAAACTAAAGCAACCCTCAAAAATATTTTGACAAGGATTATATAAAATTAATACTTTACAGTGATTTTAGCATCTTTATAAAAGATTATATAATGAGTGGCTTGAGTAATTAAAAAAAACCCCAAAGCTACACCAAAACACAATGTTTCAAGATCTCTTAATATTTCATGCAAAAAAAAAAATCAATAGCTCAAAACCACACTCTTCAGAGAGGGCCTTATTAATAGCTGTTGTAATACATTCAATCATAATAACATGAATTGCTCCACATTCCATTTATAGTGTGCTTTTCAGAAAGAAAATCACAAATTCTCCATTCACAGTGGCTACTATAAAAACAAATGGTAACTTAAAAATAAATTCCTAAACAAGTGTCCAGTTTGCATAGTTCTGCAAGTTGAAGTTGTTCTCTGGGTACATGCAGTGAGTTAGCATAGTGGTGCTTCTGTGTCATGAAAAAAAAAATTAAATCTCAAAACACTGAAAAAGTCACTATAGCTAACTACTTAAATACCAAAATTCTTGCCTTTGAAACCACAGAAGCTACTGTGACTGAACACTACACTTGAAGCATCTTCTTGAGCCTGTAGGAGGAGAGATGGAAGTTATTTTAAGTGGCTCGATCTACTCAGAAAACTGAATTCCATTCTGTTTCTCTTTACTGAAAGAACACATATAATAGCAGGACCTGCTCTAGGTTAGTTTAGGGGAAATGTGAGAAGCTGTTTATGGCACAGTGCCCTGCCAGAAAATACTTCTAGCCTCATTATACATCATTATCCTTGTTCACAAGGCCACAGAGACATTAACCTTTTCTCAAAGCACATCAATTGAAACCCCAAAACAAAGACTAAAAGCTTCTACTTCTGGCCTACATGACAAAAATTCTTCCTAGACACAATTTCTTCCTCGTAGCCACAACCCAGATGTCTGGGGGAAAGGAAGTGACAGACAACCCTCTTCCAAGTGTTACGAGGTTTCTAACTGTTATTATTTTTTTTATTATTAGGTAAGAGTTACTCCCCTTCAACAGACAGTTTATACTCAATTTGAAATTTCAAACAGAATTGTATTATCTGGAAAGTAGCATTTTAGTAAACTTCTGCTGTGCCACTTACGCCAGACTTGCCACCAATCCTTCTGACTTGTAAAAAGAGGTGTTTGTTTCAGAGACAGCATCCAGCTAGATATACAGTAGCATTCCTTCTGTTCCTTGAGTAACAATTGTTGACACAGTAGCAGTACTGGGGAACTACTAGCAGTTTTGTCATCACCTGATCAGTATCTGATAAAATAATCCCATGAATATGGGATCAGGATCTCACAAGACTTAGATTTTCCCTAAAGTTTAGAGTCCTGGTTCCAATCCAGTACAGTTTTAATAACAATCTATTTCCAAAACTCTCACTGACTTCAACATGAAAGAGAAAGCCATCTAGGATACTAAAACTGCATCCTACCCAATTATTAAAGTCTATTATTCCACANTCAAGGGATGCTCTGATAAACCCACCCTTCCCCCCCACCGCCGCCCCAGGATTCTTATAAAAAGTCTATCTTGCAAACACTGTAAACAGAAGTTATACATTACTTTCTTATCCATTCATTACATGGAAAAAACCCTCAGTGCTTCTCTCAGTTGGTTGGTGTTCCCTGAGTTGGTTTTGAAGTGCAGCTGTAATATGCAAATACAATACAAATGTGTATATTCTCTCTAATATTCAATTATGTTTTATAAAAGTAGTGAAAAAAAGTAGGGCAAAACTATCTTCCACCATACAGTGTTCCACAGAAGTGAACAAGGAATGGAACAGCAGTCTGGAATCTGTATTTCATACACAGGAAAAGAGGGTGAAATATTACAGAAATACAGCTCTCACAGTGTCATATAGTCCATCCTCCTTCCCAGTTTATTCTAAACATATCCCTAGAGAGTTGTTTCTTGTATGGTTAAGAGATATCCAGCAACCAAGACTTGGTAAACTCTGCAAGTGTCCCTGTTGAGAACTTGACTTTCCCACTCACAAACCTAAGCCGATTTCTTCTTCCACTATACATTACAAAAACACACAACAGTTAATGCTCACAGAATCACAGAATGGTTTGGGTTGCACCTTAAAGATCATCTAGGAGTTCCAAACTCCCTGTCATGGGAAGGGATGTTAAACCCCTAGAGCAGGTTGCTATGCAATTCCTGTACTGCCTTCTTGGTTTTTTTTGGTTGGTTTTTTTTTTTTTCAGAGAAGAAAGTCAAAGCCTTACTTTTTTCCTCCAAGATACTGCCTCTAATTTCCATCCCACTTGTTACATGGATATAAAGGGGAGAAGTGCATTCTCAGATAGCCTGTACTGTGTCTACTCCTCACTGCTTCACTTTCTTCAAAAGACTCAGCCATCAAGTGCTACAAGCCACATAACTTGCTTTAGCAAGTTTTTGATTTGTTTGCTTTGTAAGTAGATGCAAGGTTGGCTTTGCTCCCTCCCTCTGCCCTTCCAGTGATGGAATATACAGACTGAGAGAGCTTTAGTTCTGAACTGTATAACTCAGTAACAATATATTCTGCTTTCTGGGGGAAGGGTAGAAAGGTAATTCTAAAACCAGCATTTGCCTTACTGGAACGTTAAGTCCCAGGACATAAATTAAGAACCTGGGAGCAGGATTTCTGCCACGGTCATGCCATTATAGGTAGGAAAAAAAATTTTCTGATTTTTGTTCACTGTGGAGTTATTCTTTGGCCTTCAAAAGAAAAAAAAGGCCAATCAACTTAGCTCCTTATCAGTGGCTGCATCTCTTATATACCCTGCATGGGTATCTAAGTATGCATTAGTACATGGTCCTCATTGTTCTTTGCAGGAAAGAAAAAGCAGGAGAACTTGGCAGTGTAAACAAAAGCCTAGAACTCTGAATATAAAATAAATCTTAAAGCTGGTTATAAAAATTCTACAGAACAGGTTTATTTCCTACTTACTTGCTTTATGGTATTAATACTCCAAACCTATCAAGCATTCAACTTGTTTCATTAGTGAGACTGAACAATTAAAGAGAGTAAAAGTACACACAGCACAGCATCTGGGTTAATGCCAGAGCTATTCAGAACAGGATTACAGTCATACACCACAGAAAGGCTAACAGTACTTTTTCCCAAACAAATCAGTTGCTCTAGTAACTACACGCCAGCAAAAACTAAACAGTTGCCATTTGAGCTGTTTCTGCTTGGAGGATGGAGGAAAAAAAAAGGCAAAAATTCCCCATAATGCTTAAGTTATCCCAACAGACCACACAACTCAAAAGAAATGTGTCTAAGACTATCAGAGGAAACAACCTGTTAGCAGAAATTCTTCTAAACGAACAAATCACCTCAGAGTTTTGAGAGAAAACCCGAAGGAAGTTACTATGTTCCTTCCATTTAACAGTAATGAGGCAACTAAAACAATCCCAACCCCTATAAAAAAGAACAATAGAAAGTTAACAAACATTTAGATCTTCCGGGGCTGTGGCCACAACAAATGTTTTGGTTCACACACCAGTTCTCAGCTTCTTCTGCTCTTCCCAATACTTCACCAAACTGGTATACAAATACAAGGGGACTGTAGCTTCCAGCAGGTCTTTGACTGCATTAGAACTTCAGGCAACTCAAAACTGCATATTCGAAAAGGCAAACAAGTTTCAAGGAGTAATTTCCAGAAAGAAAAAGTGTAACAAATAGTAAAGAACTTGTTGGTTTGATATTAACACTTTTTTATCTTCTTGTACCTTAACAGACATGCAAATAATAACACAGCAGGTATGTTTTGCATGCTTATTCACAGCTATTGCTAACAGAAAAGATAAGGGGGCCTTACCTATTGTATGTATTTAAAACCCAAGTTAGAAGGCTAACAATCTCATTTGCTTCCAGATCCTCTGCAGCAAGTTCTTGCATTCGTGTGGCCAAAGCCTGATGGTACATGTTTAGTAATCTGTTGAAAATGTCATAATGTGGAGGAAAACATTGATCCAGCAAGGTCTTGGCCACGAGCAGGTCATCAAGAACATATTTACGTATGATTTCTAGATGCCGCACAAGCCACATCTTGTCAGATTCTCTAGTATCTGCCTGAGTGCCTTCAATTCGTGTGCTCACAGTTCTTTCCAAAATGTTGAACATTTTTTCTTTCCACTTCTTTGGTCTGCCAGGAGGGATGAACCCAGTCTGCTTTTTCCGGTCTAACATGCGCCTGTCAATTTTCTCCTCCCTCTCAATTATCCTCACAACAGAAACAAGCAGGGTTGGATCCCGACGGACTGTGACAAGAGATCTTTGAACCACCATCCAAAGTTGCTTTGCCAACTCCTCAGACAGTTTCTGCATATCCCCGAAGTATGTATGGATGAGGTTCATGTCATGTGTGTTCTTGCTGTCCATTCGGTACTGCTCATACATCAGGTTATCACGGGAGCACTCCAAATCCATTAGCTTTCGATGGGCTTGCAAAAGTTCCCCTCTCTCAATCAGATCATGGGTCTCCCTGACTATCTCCGGAACTGAAAGGCAAAGAAGAAAAATCACAAAGAGTAAAACACCACACAATCAAAATACAAAGAACAAATACAAGATAATAAAAGCACTAGGAAAAATGCTGGAGAACAACTGTAGGGATTATTTTTTTAATAATTTAAAGGAAATTATTTTTAAGTACTCAAACATTTTTAGTAAATGCTGTACTTTATGCATTATTTTATATATAAATGTAACTTTTTACATTATTAACTACAGTGCTCCATTTTGATCAGTGGCTAAACAAAGATCACAGTGCCAACAGAACAAAATTTCCTCTCTCCCTCCTGCCCCTAAAAACTAAATGAATCCAGGAAAGTCTACTATGAAACAAATTGCAATACCAGCCTTCTTACACCTTACACAACAAACTTTTAACTTACCTGTCTAAAAGTCACATACTCTACTGAACCTGAGCCTGCATAAACCCAACAAATGCCAAATTTTACCTCCTCCTTGAAAGAAAAGTTTTTGCTTGCTTAAGGCATGAAGGAAAAATAGGGATTACCTATGTCGCTAAACTATTTAGAAGGGTTTTTTTCTTTATTATTTTTCAGTATTTGAGAAATATTACAGACGACTAGGATCCAGTGGGGAACTGAAAAATCAGAGCAGAAAAACTGTCACTGTAAATAAGTCAGCTAGTGCTAAAACTGACAGCCACCAAAAACGTTTAACAACTGTAACTGTCTTTTGAATCATAGTGAAAATCACTTGGTTTATAAAACATTTGATGATCTCTGTGCAAAACAACTATACTGTTTAGGAATTCCAGGGGGAGATGCATCATACTGAAAACTTCTCAGAATGCATGAAAAGGCTTATTGTCTCAATTGCATTCATCTGTGCAAAAGGAAACAATACAAACAAAATAACTCAGCATTGGAGCATGCATACTTTTGTTGTTCTTGTTTTCAATTGCTGGACATTGCAAGTAAACAGTACTCCTCTTTAAGTTGCACACTGTACCCCAGTTTGGTATGGCAGCAGCTAGATATAGGCTTAGCGAAAGTAAACCGATCAACCTGGTATGACTGGGAAACAATTTTTCTTTATAGGTACACTTTGTGTATTTGTATCAGGAGATAAGAGAAAAGACTACTTGAATAAAAATCAAATTAGTATGATAGGTTTAGTCTCCGTTATAGGGGTAAAATATTTATAATTATTTACAAGCAGTAAAGTCCTGATAACAAATTCACAGTGATTCAAGACGGAATGTAATGTGCACCAAAAAAGCTGCACGGAATGACAGAGGTAATCCCATTTTCTTTATCTTCACAGTATCCACTGTATCACATTAATCATATGTAATTTTGCAAACCCTTGCAGTTGTGCAGTGGTACAAAAATCAAGTGTCTTCCCTGTGTAATTTCTTTATGCATAAGTTAGTTTCTGTGACTGTGCTCTCTAATTCTCTCAAGTAAGGACTGTGCAAAATTTATACTGAGGCTTACACCATTAACAGAAACCCCTGAGGCTCCTAACTGCTATGTGAGAAAGACTGTCAGGAAATCTTTGACTGGAGATCTTGCCATTTCACATTTTTATCTTTGTTTGCGAAATGTTTTTGCCTCCTAAAGTCATTTGGGACTATTCACACCCAACAGACTTACTACAGGTGCCCAACTCAGGTGGCAACATACCAGAACTTCACAAATATTCTTTCTGTATTTGTTGCTTCTGTATTTCAGTCTTTTATACTGAACACGTTATCCCTGCTACTGAGTGCTAGAAAGAAACTTCTTTGTGAGCTGTGTGTGATGACCAGATAAGCCAGACTATCTAACTGTGCAGTTCCTACAGCACAATTTAGCCTTCATCTATATTAAATGGTTACCAGCTACTTCCCTAAATGCTATGTGTAGGCAATTCTTCCTTAATTCTTCATTCCCAGTGAGGCTGAAAGTTCTTGACATTACTTGAGAACCTTACAGCTGTTAGCACCATTTTGAAGAGCTTTCAGTATGTGATGGATCATGTACATACTGGTAAATTACCTGAAAATATGTTCTTGAGATTTTCTACAGCAGCTGCCAGTTGGCTGTGTTGCACTACAGCATCCTTAACATCCTTGAGGTTTTCTATGGTGTTGATGCTCTGTCTCCAGTCCTTATTGACATCTATCAAAGACTGCTGAATGTCCTTCACATCATTCAGTGCATTGTGCAGTTGGCTTAAGCCTGTTCGTACTCCATCTAACTGTGACTGTATTGCTGCCTTAAATACAAACAAAAAGAACTCTTATTAATCATGATAAGTTCCATATTTTCAACATTTCTCTAGAATTAATTTTCATCTCAGTACCTATCATTTTCAGAGGAAAAAAATGAAAAGGAAATACTGTAATTTACTAGAAATGTGCAACTTCATGTGTGCACAACTTTGTATGCACATACTCTTTTTTTCAAGTTTTGAAGTAGTATCTAGTTTTAAGGGACCTAGGTACAATTGGTTCACCCACAAAGATGACATAGGAGCTTAGGCACACACATCATCAACTTTATAAACTGTATTAAACCAGGATCATGGGAAGGCAGAATGAGATTTTTCTGCCCTTCCTTCATAAATTAATTTCAAAGGGGGATGTCAAAAGAAAGCTGATCCAGATGTTTCAACAGAATGCTTAGTATGTACAGATTCTCAAAGCATTTTACCAAAGAAATAACAATTTTTTGCAACTGGAAATGTTCTTGAAAAAAAAATTAATTCTGAAATGTTCTAAAAAAATTCCAACAAACCCAAACCAAAACACCCTCCAGTCTGTCATGCCTGAAGGCAAAAAAAAAAAAAAAAAAGGAAAAAAAAAAGATTCAGTCAAAATAAAACCCAAAACCTCAAACTGAGTAAGACTTTAAGTCTGTGAAACATCAACAACCAGACTAACAATCCAACTACTAGATTATTTTGGCATAAAGCCAGGTTATTGATATAGATCTCCTGTGACAGGCAACACTTGCAATACTGAGTCTACAAAAAGACTATTAAGCCTGAATATCATTTGACAGTCCAAACACACTAAAGAAAATGCAGTAAGGTGCGTATCTTGAGTGAAAGAAATCAGATAACATCCACAGCATGTTTTTTTATGTAAGTATTTTTAAAAAGATGTGATGAAGGTGAAAACAGGTGAGTGGAAAATATAGCTAGAAATAACAACCTTCAAAAGAGAAGCCAAAGATGAGTGGTCGATGAAAACTGAGTTGCATATTTCAAGGGCTTGAAGTAACCAGTAAAGAAGTGAGGCATTACTGGTTTTGCTAAGCTCAAAACACATTTTTCCCCCTCAGTTTTAAAGGGCCAAAAACTTGGACAGTCATGGAACTTTTCATCTGATACTGGAAGCCAAAGAGGAAATCCCGGTAACTGTGAACAACATTTATTGTGTTTTAAATGTACTGGGAAAGTCCCAGAAAAATGCAGTGATTTTTAAACTAGTGTTATTTATGTACTTTCAAATTATGACATGCTGATTTTATTGATAAAAATTTATTTTCCTGCCAGACTCAGTACAGTTAAGCAGTAATAAGGCCTTTTTATACAGTGTCTACCTATAGTACTGCTGACCTATTTTTCCCTTACAGGAACTGTGATAATTGGGATACTCAATACTCACACAACCTTCTGCAGCTGACCATAAAGTATTTTAAAAATCACACAATCATGAAATATCAAAATGAAAGTACTGAACATTTAAATTTCTACTAAGGCAGATGATCTCAGTATTAAATATTCAGATTTTTGCCTATTTAACTTTGGAAGAAGCCTGATTATGTTAAACAGAAACAATTCTGATCTTGGTTTCTTTCTTTCCTTGGCCAAGGAAAATCCCAAAAGCAGACATCCACCCATGTTCAGTTTGCCTTTTAATAGTCAGCTGGGGCTAGGGAATGGGGTGGGGGCAGGGAGCAAAGTATCCATGCATTGTGGACTTTGCTTCCTACAATGCATATTCATCTTAAATTGGACTGACCATCACTGTATTAAAGAAATGAAAACAAAACCATATCATCCTGGGAACAGGGCTCGAACCTTCATTTTTATGTCTTTTCAAGTGACAGCCCTCAACATGAAGCCATGGAAACAATATCTTGGCTACCTGGTCTCCCTTGAGTCCTGTGGTTAAATTCACAACTGAACAGTAGCTAAGAATCAAAACAGAGAGGATTCATGCATGTTTCCATGCAGAAAGACCCACGACCTCAAAACTCTCCTAGGATGTATACAGTATTTCTTCAGAGAGTTTTCCCATTGACTGCATATGTGTACAAAGACAGTTGTCAATGTTTATAATTTTACAGGGTCTGGAACAGACTGCAAGCAGCTCTTCACCTATATTTTGATTGTCATGGCCCACAAGTATGAGTCTGCAGTGCTACTCGGAGCTCTTCATTTCAGAGTTCTGCTACCAAACCTCAAAAATACTGCTTACTAACCACCATCAATCTCCGACATGAAACAGGTGAGTTTGACATATTTGAAAGCAGTTTTTCCTGTAAGAATTTACGTTACATAGGAACAAATGCAGTGAGAGGTGTAAGAAATTGACTTAAATATCTGGGAGAGGATATAGAGAGGATATCTAGATTCACCAGGTGAAAACTGTGACAAATAGGAAAGCATATCCAGTCAGAAAGAAGCACTAACATTTTCACACTGAAAGATTTCCCATATGTTCTTTCCCACAGATGAAGCAGTAATCCAGCTTGAGAAGTTAGCACATCCTCTGGCTGATGATCCTGACATCTGTATCTCTTCATCTTCCACACCATAACCACATACAGTTTAAATGCAGAGCAAGTGTATTTCTTATATACTCTCTGTGCTCCCATCCATTACAGTAATTCTTATGGGAAAAACAGCTTTGTTATCCATTGCATCACTAGCCATCATCTGCTTCAGTAATCCATCCTGAGTTGATTAAGGGGTATTGACCTTCTTTTTGGAACAAGTGTTTCTGACCACCTACAGATGACTGAAGTAACTTTAGGCAAATAAGAAGGAAACTAGCTATAAAATGGATTTAGGCATTATACTGATAAAGTTTAGTTATGGCTGCCTATAGAAGCAGCCAGGAGAAATGTTAAAGTACAACAGGCAAATGACTGTGCTCATATATTATAAATAGCTCACAGTAACTAAACAACCAATCCATTATTAATAGACTCCACATTATATGCTTTCTGGCTTAAATCTGAAAAACCTAGTCCAAGTCATCAGAAAAAATGGTTTCTATTCTACAGAAAAGAATAAACATGTAATTTGCTAACAGATTTCTTCACTGTGAAAGAAAAGTGGCTTTCTACTTCATGCAGAATCCCACAAGGAGCCATTAAATAGTTGTAAGATAAAATACCTTATACTGAAATATATGATTAGATAGAGTGTATACAAGACATTTTGATCTGAGAAAATGTTTCCCAAACCACTTTTCTAAGAGTCTACTCCATGTACTTAACATAGTGGTCTAAAATGACTGTTGGCTAGAGTGTACCAGTGAAGGAAGAAAATACAGAACTCAGTAAGATATGGGCAATAAACAAAGGATGATCGTACTCATGTTTCAGACTAAGTCTATGTGTGTGAAAGTGCATGCACTCACATGTGCATGTGAAGAAGGGGGAAAATCATGGGGCACATTTCCACAACAGACAAGAATGTGATGTAATTTTGCTATGCTCCCTAAATTCCCATGTAAAAGGCAGAGGCGAAACCAACCGATCCTTTTTCAGATGGAATCAGCAATTTTTTGTATTCAATCATTAAGACAAAGGTTTATTGACTGACAGGCTACACAGCACAAGGGTAGCTGTCCACAAGTACTGGACATAAGAACACTTGAAATGCTTGAATAAAATGTCAGTAACATGTACAGCCTTAGTTTGCGTTACTTCCAAGATACAAATTTTCTGTTTTGGATAAAGCAAAAACTGAAGTCCATGGTTTAAAACTATCTATCTTGCTGAAAATGTAGAATCAAAGGACCCGAAGAAGCAAAAAGAAAAAGAAAGTACATTCATGCTACAGCACAGACACTCAGGTTTATCAGTCTTCGTACCTTGAGTCGAGCTTCTACTGAAGCCTTCTTACGAGCTTCCCTCCTGCGATACTGCTCCACTTTATCCAGCTGATCCGGACGCTGAAGCATTCCTGCTACTCTCTGAACTGCTGTTGCAACAGCTTCCCTATCCGTTTCCTCCATTGTTGATTAGTGTATCAAAATGCCTTCATAACGTAACAGTACTGAAAGGAAATAAAACTATTTTAGAAAATACTTGGGTTTTATTTGATGGCTATGTGACATTTCAAAGTTAACAAGTGGCGAATTAACTTTGGCAATAAAAAGTGCTACTTGGCAGAAGAATCACCAGGCTGCACGATAAAGAGAAGCAATTGGACTTCTACAAGAATTGCATTTAAAGTCACTTAACTGTTTCATTGAAACTTTCTTTGGTTGATGTTCTTACATTTACCTTGCCCTCTGTAAGTTTGTATAAAAAAACCACAACAACAAGAACAGCAAATTTTCATTTAAAAGAACTGATTCTATCCTAGAGTAGGTTTGCCTATCAAAAGGGAAATGAGACAAGCATAAAGGAATCATGCAGATGGTTGAAGCAAAAATTCTAACTCCTCCTGAATTAGAATCTGGTGAGAGAACCACAGCCCCTCTGCAGCAACAGGTCAGATTTGCTACAAAAACTGCAGAGACACAGCTCTGGAAGGTCTGAACCCAGAGACTTAACTATAAAGTGCTTCCACTTAAAACTTCTGACGAATAATTTTTTTTATTTCCTACTCATTTTCAGTTCTTCCCACAGTATCAGTCCAGTTCATCAGAGGTGTGGGTATGCAGGAAAAAATTAATCAAGTATTTTCCTAATTCGAATTTCCAGTGTCGTCAAGACAAATACGCAAACTAGTATGCAGAAAAGGTAAATTCTGCTGGCTATCAACCCAGGCCTGTTCTCTCAAACCTCTCTAGCTACTAATAGAAAGCAGGGAGGACCCCAGTCAAGAAAGATGTAAGAACATGATCTCCACAGAACTTTGTGGAACGTATCTGGAACTCCTCACTGCTTCCGAATTATTTCCATTATTTTATGTCTTCAGTCTTGTAATTGAAACAAACATTTTAGATTCTCCTGCCACAACTAGAGATTATAGTCTCTCATATCCGTATCATTCCTTGCCACCTACTTTCAAAGCAGTCTGCATTCATATATTCAGCACATCACCAGAATAATGACTGGATGAAGAACTGTGCCAAGGGCACAGCACTGAAAGAGCGAAAGCAGAAAACTCATGGGACAAGAGAAAGAGAGCTTGATAAATGAAGCAAAGTGGAGACACCTCGCATCCCAAATAATCTAAAAAACCACTGAAGCAAAGGAAATTGCTCACTACCTCTCACAGGCAAGCTAATGCTCCAGTCAGTCTTTGAAAAATGGCCACTCTGGAAGCAAAAATCCTGTATTTTATTGCTAAGTAAGACATTATACACTTGGGAATTTCCCTTCAGCCAGTTTGCATCAGAGCAGTGCTCTCAATCTCTTACCTATCCCCAGACCAGTCAAGGGGAGTGGAAGGCAGAATAGAAAAAAGCCTTCACACTATGTGAGCACCCTTCAGCCACAGCCAAAACACGGCAGTGTGAGCAGCACTGTTTTAGCTACAAATCCAAAAACACAGTGCTGTTAAGAAAGAACACAGCTGTTAGGAAAAAAGTTGACTCCATCTCAGGTAGACTCTCTAAAGCATTATTAAAATGAGTCATTTTAGGATTTATCAGTTAGAAAGCATTCCAGGCAATGTCTGCCCATGAGCCAGTCTGCAAAACCCTGTCTATATCTCAAGTTCCTTCAACTGACATGTCATGTACCTCTAGTAACTTCGAAAGTTACATACATAAGCATGCACTTTTTCCAGAATTATTTCTATGGTGTGAACTCCTGCCCTCCTTTACTTCCCAGCTGTGTAACCGGACCCACCACTTCTCTACACTGGCCTGTTCAGCTCAAAACATGTTTGATTTCCTACTCTTCATCTGAAGGTGCAGGTTCTTTTTCTGCAACACACACTTTGGAATGAATACTCCAGTTTTGTTGGCCTCAACCCATTTCCAAGCTATCCGTGCTCTATCTAAAATAAACAAATGAAAAATAGGTAGTTACTTTCAAATATTAATTTACTACAGAAAACATATTCTTCAGCAGAGATCTTTATACTGCCTTTATTAAAAGCATTCCAACGCCTTTAACCCACACAAGCCACTACCCAGGCACATCATGGGAAGAAAATGAGTACCCAAGCACACCGTAACCAGCCTGCCGAGGCAGTCAGGCTCTTGCACAACCACCAACCACACGAAAGGAAGAGCCAAGTTTAGAAACCCGTGACAGCCTTACAAAGAGACTGTAACTCAAAACTACAAACACCTTCAGAGCAAATACAGTTTGAAGTATGGAACAGGGACAAAACTAAGTCTCCGGCAGCCCTGCAAAGGCTCCAGCTGCAAGCGCACCCTTATCCTCGGGACTCACGCTCCAAAAGCGAGCCAGCGGGGGCCACAGGCTCACAGGTGGAGGCCCCGGCTCCTCCAGAGGGGAGCTCCTGGGCTGCAGACACGACCCCTCCGGACTCCAAAGCCCGGAGGAAGCAGCCCCAGCCCCGCCCGGCTCCTCCCTGACAGAGGTGGCTCAACTCCAAGGATCCGCACCGACGCAGGTGCCCGTCCCTGCGGGGCAAAGGCCGCAGACCCGCGGGCACGCCGAGCTCCCCCGCCCCGCCCCGTGCCTCGGCCCCGGCACGGCACGGCACGNGCTGCGCCGGCGCACAGCCGGCCGCGCAGGCGCACCGCGCTGCCCGCCGCACCGCCCCCTGGTGGCGGGCTCAGTTCGTCAGGGGTGTTCTCTTTTTTTAGATTTTGTTTGTTGGTTTTAAACAGTTTGGCTGTGAAAGGGCATCGTGTGTACTTCTGGGGCTGGGTTTAAGGTCGTTGAGCTGGGTTAAAAGAAAAATAAATACACAAACCGCACGAGGGAGGTGTGGGTTGGAGTGGTCGCCTGCCGCGGTGGGAACCGTCCGGGAAAGAAGGAAAGGGAAAGGGAAAGGGAAAGGAAAGGAAAGGAAAGGAAAGGAAAAAGGAAAGGAAAAAGGAAAGGGAAAAGGAAAGGGAAAAGGAAAAAGGCGCTCGGTGCCGGAGTGAGGGTGGGCAGGTGGTGTTCGGGCACGGGTTGGACCCCGCGGTCTCAAAGGTCTTTCCCAACCACATCGATTCTGTGGTTCTGCAAAGTGGGATGAGCTGCAAATCGTGCCATCAGGTCCACGTGCAAGTGCCTTTGCCCGTCAGAGGAGAAGGGACAGTCCCCTCTCGTCCCGCTGTGTGTCTCCCCATGCCTTGGCCAGCCCCCCGGGTGCACACAAGGGATGGGGGCCTGTGGCTGCCAGGACGGCACCCCACAAATCAGGAGTCAGGGAAGCTGCCTGCTTAGGATTTAATTTACATGTAAGAGAAAAATATGGTGCTTTCCGAAGACAAGTCGTTACGAAATTAGCCCTGGCTTGTTGGGTCCAGTGGGAAACGTGGACGACAGGAGGTGTCTCCTGGGGACTGCTTTCGCTGGTTTGTGTAGGGGTTGCCATAGCAGCTGCCAGCAGCTCCAAGTGCCCGGCGGACCGCAGGCTTAAAAACCTGCGTGAGATTAAACAAGAGCCTCAGTCGACACCGGGTGCCGAGCACTTCAGAGCGGGACCTGCCGCTGCCGCGTTAGGAAGGAGCTTAACCTGCCCCCCCATGCGTGAGTTCCCACCTGCAGCACTGTGATTGCAGAGAAATTATAGTTGTGCAACTAGAAATAAAGTTTTGGTCACAGGCAACCGTAGAGGAGCTTTGATAACTTTGAAAACTGCTTAGATCTTCTATTTTTAAATCATCAACTGAAAGCAGAGAATCTTTATTTCCTTTTCTTGCTAGTCTATCACAGTGATGCTGTACCAGGGATAAAAATGCTGAAGCTGTGGTTATTATGATGTTACACAGTCCAGTCATTTTCTGTATTGCTGATTTAGGTTGATTCCTGTGTGCTGGTGCAGATGGAGGAGGCTGTGGGAGGTGAGACCAAGTTAGGGGAAAGAGTCAAGCCTAGTTCCTCTCATGGTCACTCCGCACAGCAGGAATCAGAGCAACTGAGTGGAATGCAACTTTCTTCCAAACCTCATATTGATCTCAGTCCACCTCTCATTACTATAAAAAAAGGTAAGGGAGAAAGTAATAAGTACTTTATGTTGGCTTTGTCCGGAAAAGGAATCCAGGAAGAAAATGGGAAACCAATTAGTCAGTATTTATGTGTACTGGGTGGATATCTGCTGTTCTGAACGTGCTACTGTATGGACTGCAATGTACAGTTTTCAGCTTTATAAATAAATATGTACCTAAAAATAAACAAATGCATATATGTTTTATATACAAATATGTATTTACAGGGTCATCCACAGTACAATTCTGATCCCTTAGCAGAGTTCCTAGTGTTGAATTCTAGTAACATGATTAGAACCATTTTTCTGGAATTAAAATAACTTGTACTCTACAGTATGGTGTACTCTACGGTATGGCATATAATATGGTATCTCTTTTATATTAACAGTGGTAATAGATTGAATTGTTAGTTTCTTGAACATGGCCTCACATTGACATCAGCCGCTCTCCTCTATGCCTGTGTATGCATACCTTCTGTATGTCCACTTTGCTGAAGTGTTCCTTGACCTTGTGGAAGATGATAGAAAGTACTGAATAAAGAAGTATTTGTGGCATCTGTGACAGGTGCTTAGAGCCTGGAGAAAAGCTGATGTCACTCGTGCCTTCAACAAGGGCAAAAGATTGGATCCAGGGACATACAGGCTAGTCAGCCTCACCTCAGTCCCTGGTAAGGTAGTGCAGCACATGATGCTGGATACCATTTCCAGACACATAAAGAACAAGAAGGTGACTGGGAGTGATCAGGATGGATTCACTGAGGGAAGAAATGCTTTCCTTTCACAATGAAATGACTGGTTTAGTAGATAAGGGGAGTGCAGATAAGTGGTCTGCTTTTTCTTCAGTAAGGCTTTTGACATTCCCCTTTAGGGAATTTTTATTGTGCCCCTTGAGGTGGATTAAACACACATTTGTGCTGAAGTATATATAAAAATTAATAAATAATACATTGGACAGTATTATCACAATAGCCAATTCTGTAAGAAATCTGAAAAGATGCTTCGTGAAGCAATTTTTTATATACAATTGCAGCTGTATGGAGCACCTCGGCCCAGCCTTAGGTCCATCCCCCAAGCAGCAACTCTACTGCCCAAAGGTAAACTCTGAGCCTGACATTCCCGGATGGCTGCAAGACAATGCCGTGGCTGTTTCTTATCTCGTCACCAAGGGAAACTAAACTCCCTTAGAGGGAGTTGTTCTGCCTCTGGCATTCCTGCTTCCAGCCAGCTTCAGTTGTGCCTTTTTGCTCTCTGTGCCAGATCATTACTGGGTTACAAATTACTGCGGCTGAGAGGCTAAAATTTAAATTTCCCCTTCACTCCTGTAAGATCCTCCTATGGAAGCTGTTGAAATGTGGTCTGGCTGAGCAGAAAGTGAGATGGATTGAAAACTGGTGAAACAGGCAAGTTCAGAGGGTGATGATCAACAGTACAAAATCTGACTGGAGCCCAGAAAGTACTGGTGTACCCCGGGGTCAGTACTGGGTACAGTCTTGTTCATCATCTCCATTAATGATCTGAATGATGGGGCAGAGGGTAACCTCAGCAATATTGCTGATGACTCACAGATGGGAGGGATAGCCCATACAATGTTGTGCTGTCCTCCGGAGAGACCTCAAAAGGCTGAAGAAATAGGCTGGCAGAAACCTCAGTCAGTTCAGGAGGAGGAAATGAAAATTCCTGCACCTGGGGATGAACAAGCCCATGCAACAGTAAAAGCTGAGGGCCGAAGAGCTAGAAAAGAAATTGACAGGAAGGAACCTGAGGGTCCTTGTGGGCACCCAAGCTGAACATGAGCTGGAAATGGGCCTTTGTAGCAAAGAAGGCTGATGATGCCATGGGCTGGATGAGGAGTATTGGCAATAGATTAAGGGTGGGGTGGGCGGAGATCAATCCCCTCAGCGCTGTTGAGGCCTCACCTAGAGTGTGGTGTCCAGTTTTAGGCTCCTGTGTACAAGAGACACATAGATATACCAGAGAGAGTCCAGTGATGATGATGAGGAGGGCACTGGAACACCTCTCCTACAAGAAAAGACTGACAGAGCTGAGTCTGAGGGAGAGTCTTTTCTATGCATATAAATACCTGAAGGGAGGGAGTCAAACTCTTTTTAGTGATGTCTAGTGACAACATCAGAGGCAATGGCACAAACTGAAACAGGAGAATGGCACAAACAGGAGGTTCTCTCTGAGCATCAGGAAGTATATTTGCATTATGGGGGTTACCAAGCACTGGCACAGGCCGGCCGGAGAGGTTATGGGGTCTCCATCCTTGGAGATATTCAAAAGTCATATGGAAATGGTCCTGGGCAACTGGCTGTAAGTAACTCTGCTTGAGCAGAGGAGGCTGGACCAGAAGACTTCTAGAGGTCCCTTCCAATCTTAGCCATTCTATGATTCCATGAATAATGCATTATAATCAGGGGGAAAGAGGTGTAATCTATAAGAAAATTTATAAGGAAATCAGTGCTATTAGAATTTTAGTTTTAATAACAATCTTATCATATATTTAGAACAGATGAAGTAGTAATTCATGAAAGTTTAGTGAGCTGATCATTAGCATTACTCCATGCTCCACCAACAATCCTATTTGCTGCTAATGATGGAACATAAATATTGTATTTGGAGAAATAAAATGGACTGAAAGTAAGATGTAGAAATTAAAAATAGAATTATTTAGTGCTTTCAAAGTATTATATTTTTGAAGCTAATTGAAACAGTATTTCTGTCAAGGAGAGATAAAGCAATACTAGGAATGCTTTGTAATTAAAATTTTTAAAGGAGAAGTGGCAGCTGGCTGGAGATAAGTTATTGTATCAGGAAAACATAAATACTCTTATTTGTTGATCAAATGACTTAAAAATATTAAAATCCTAATTTGTAGGGAAAAAACCAAAGGTATGCAATTATTTTTTTATAAATAGCTCTTAAGGATACTTAAACAATAAGCAGAAGATAATTGCACACCCTAAGATAGTTGCACACCCTAACAATATATGTCTTGTTTTTATTGCAATTATCAATCTTTATTCTTCAGATATTCCATGTTCTCAAGTTGTCTTGCAAGTAACAAGTTTGCTAGAAATATGTGAGACTGATAATGAGAATTTAGATAAAGAAGTAACAGGAGTGACTGTGTGACAATAGCAAGTGTGAAAAGTGAGAGTATTTCAGAGTCTCTGTTTTTTCCAGAACTGGGTAGTACCTTAAATAGTTTTTTTCTTACTTCTTTGCTATATGTAGGCATTGTTTGAAATTCAGCTTGAGATAAACACCATTGTATGACATCTTCCTCCCTCTCTTCTAAGAGTTTCTGCTGAGGCACATTATCTAATGTTCCTTTCATGTTTCATTTTCCCTGGGAGAGAAGTTGTTAGCCAGCAGATATGAGGACATAACACTGCAGGTCTTGTAAATACATTTATTGTGTGTATACCTGAATAATTAGTACTTGTAATTTCTTTTAACTAGATACAGAAAGTAAATATCATAGACCTGGAGGGAACCTGAAGGCAAGGAGCACTGAGCTAGGATCTGCTGTCACAGGATCACCTTTGACTGCTGTTCTTCCGGCAAGTGTTTTCATCCTAAATTAGGTGGTGACTCAAGTACCTTTTGTCTGTGACATTTTCTTCCCTAGAGATTTTTCTTGAAGTCTTCATGGACAAACACTTGATCTAGTACTGAAGCACGCTGAGTTCCTTCAGTCTCTGTTAATTGCAAGGAAAAAAGAACAGTGAACCACTCAACAGTGTCTGCAGTGTTAGACCACTGACTTTCTGTGCTCATAATGTGTGCTGCTGGGATTTTGGTTTCTTTTATGTGGTGGTGTTTTTTTTTTTTTNGCAGGTTGAAACAACAGTAACATAAAACATCTGTTCAGAGTCTGGGGTAAGACCAAATGGTGGGAGGCAAAGGTGGACTTTGGCCAGCTCTTTTGTTTGTTTTTAATCCAAGAGTAGGATTGATCATTGCATAGTTTAGAGTATATATTTGCTTTTCTCCAGTAAAAATCTTCAGTTTTCCATATAGCTTCTGAAGATTTTCTATTGACTTAAAAATGCTACTCACTGTATTTCCAGTGTGGTTCACACTAATATGAAGATTTTGAAAAATCTTTTTTCTGAATAAATGAAATTTCCTTCTTTGTCATTGTGCTGGTACCTTTATATAACCTGCACATTCATCATCAATTGTGTATTTGTTTCTTTGATGACTGATTTTATAGTGATTTATTTATTTCCTTTAGGGTAATAACTTGTTACTATATATTAAAATGCTGACAGTACAGAAATAGATCTGGTCCCAGATCTGGAGTATGGACATACAGAAGTTTGGAAGATGGATTCACAAAGCTGAGATTTGAATTAGAGCCTTTATAGCACTAAATTGGTATTGTGACCTTAGCTTGGATCCACATCTGGTTTTGTGGTCCTGATATGAAGTTTCAGATCTGTAGTTTCCATAGTAGCAGCTTTATACTGAGAAATAACTCTGGCCTAACAAGTTACTATTACTGTTCTTTTCCCTAAGCATTTTTAGGTGCAATTTTTTATGTTCCTGCTTGAAGTAGTTTAAGAAAACAGCTTAAAGGTCAATGTTATAAAATACAATCCTTAAGTGAGGAAAAATAATCTCTCTATAACTTTCATTTTGTAGACAACTGTTAAGAAAAGCATTGTACTTTCCAGTGAAAGTAAAGAACTAGACAAGCAAGTCGAAGTAACCAAAGAGGAGAGAAGAGCTCAGATAGATGGAAGACACAAGTATTTGATATCAAGATTGGCAGATGGGATAGACTTGAGTGACCAGCTTGTGGAGGAGGCCATTATTTCTGATGACAAGGTAAATATCAATTAAATCAGTATTACTAAAATATTTCAAAATTTTCAATCTTTGAAACTACTTCTCAATTAACTAAAATTTTGGTTTGTTTTGTTTTTGTTTTTGTTTTTTTTGTTTGTTTGTTCTTTTTGTTGTTTTTTGTTTTGTTTTGTTTTGTTTTTAGTTTCAACTTATAGAACAATTCTTTGCCCCTAGTGGACTCAAGAAGTTAGTCTTCTTTTACCAAGATGTATTGCAGGTATGTTTCCATTATTACTCCTGCAAAAGCAGAGTTGCATTTAAAAAAATAATAAATCTTGTGACTTACTTCAGGAAATCTTTAAAGTTTTTTGTTGGTTTTTTTTTTTGTTATATATGCCAGTGTGAAAAGAACTTGCATCTCATTGTTTAGATACTGCTATCCTGGCTTACATGGAAATAGGATGTAGCATGATTTGATACTGTTCTTGTTTCACAAAAGAAAAATGGCAAAGTAGGGTAAAAATCCAGACTTCAAAAGTGATAAAAGTAATTGAGACAAAGTGTTCACAGTATTCACAGTTTAAAATACTAGATTAGCTAGCAAAAGTATTATAGGAATGAGAGAGTTGTCTGTGTAAGAACTCTTTCATCTTGTTTTGGTTTGAAAGGCACCAACTCTACTATGGACAAAGCAATCATTCAAGAGGGTGAAAAATGATGCAATTTCTTTCTAAATTAAGGTGACTTCATATTCAGATCTGCCCCATTCTGCAGAAAATAATTTTAAGCTTGGAAAACTAAGACTAGAAGGCAGTTGTGATCCCCAAGCTGTATTTTTCTCCCTTTAAGTTTTGAGAAGCAGCAGCCTCTGCATAAAGAGCAAAATAATTTGTTCAGCCTCCATTGAGTGTGTGATATTAGAAGGTGCCAAGTGACCTTGACATTGTCTAACACGACTGTTATGGGCTTCCAGAACTGCAGAAGTCCTTCCTCAGTCCTTTTTAGATTATGCTATTGAGAAGCCATGATAGGGGGAGCTAACCTGCCATATGGTGGTATTTTAGGCCAGTTGAGGGGAAAAACTAATTGATAATGCTTGATCATCAGCTAAATGCAAGAATAAATTACAGACTCATTATAACCTAGCTAAATTAACAGAACTTTTGAGTGTTACTGGAATTGTTTAGAGACTTTGCAAAGCACAGGATGAACTCAGCTGTCAAAACAGTTTAATCAGTTTTTCATTTCACTGGGACTGTGCATGCACATTTCTGGGATGAATGTGTTATTCTCTGGTTTAAATCAAGATGAAACTAAAAATCTTGACATTGTTTGCCTTAACCGACATGTCAGAAATAAACACCCTTCAGTTAAATGAATTATTTCATTGCTGCATTTAATTTTGTGTTATTTTGACCTTTTCACTCATTAAAAAATATTGTAAGAGAATTCTGGTTTAGAAGCAGCATAGCATAGAAATGAATGTTCCTAATGGAAAGTATGAATGCCATCTCTAGCATCTTCCACTACATTCTAATGAGTGAAGAGAGCTCTTTAATTTGACTGTTTGTCAACAATTTGATTTCAAATATATTGGAGAATTGGAGATTACTCAAGGACAGTACTATATGTGCTGTGTGCTTGTCCTGTCCTTATCCATTTTTGACCATTCTTGGAGACAAAATACAGGCCAGGGCAGACCATTGGCCTGACTAGTAGGCGTGTTCTTACCAAGATTTATTGAAGTTCCCTTCTTTGCTCCTTCTCATCTCTCTTTTTCACCAGCTTAGGTGCATGATGTTCACTTGAAACTGTGCTATGTTCACTTGAAACTGTGCCTATGGGTCAGCAGATGCTGATTTGAGCTGGAAAGCGGAGCCACCACTGGGTATCACTCATCACACGTTTTGTCTAGCAGAAGTTGAACAATTTACGTTTTAGAAAGAAGTCTCTCTTCAACTTTGAAGAGAAATATACCTGCAGACTTCTTCCACATTATTTTCTCTACATTCTTCCAAGTTTCAACAGATTATTTTCCAAAAATGCGTGACACGAAGTTAGAGGGAAGCAGGTGTTTATTAGGCTTTAAACCGTTTTGTTGCTTTAAAGAGAAGAGACTGCAGAAATAGATCAATGGAGAGGGACCAGTGGCAGCAAGGCTCCTCAGAAAGAAAGTTTTTCAGTCATTCATGGTTAAAGAAATGGGCAGAAAGCTAAATTTCTTTGCATTGTTGTCAGGAGATAGCTGACAGTATTGCACTTGTGAGTCTGAAGACCAGGCACATTATTCTTTCTTCAAGACATCAAGTTGGTTTTCACAGGGGAAGTTGCTCTAGGAAACACTTAAAATTTATTTTTCCTATATTTTCGAAGGCTCTTCCAACTCCTTATTTGATTTTTTTTTTCCTGAAAGAACGAGGCTATGAAACTGTTTACTGGGGATTGTGAAATTCATGCAAAGCTATTTTTTAGAGAAAGGCAACATTGTGATTTCTATCTGAGTCAGATACTAACTGAATCAGAATGAACTTTATTATAATTCAGATATTCAAATGGATAAAGTATTTGTGTTATACAGTTTTTATTAACCTCTTATTTGTGATTTTACTAGCAAAAGTCAAATGCATCATTGGGATCAGATGGGTCAACAAACAGTTTGCCTCAGAAGAAGTTATTTATTACTATGGGTTCCACTGAGGTATGGTTAAAAAATTCATTAGATGATATTTGCAAAGTAAAATGTTAAAAAAACCCATAACAGTTGTGCAGTGTTATATAACATTTTGTAATTCTTGCATAAATATTTAAGTACATAGTCCCTGTTCTCATAATGCAGAATCTCCCAACACTTCTTGAACTGCAGTTGGTGTTCATCCTTAAAGAAGTAGTGATTTTACTATCTGAGAGGAGAGCAGGTCAAATAAACCCTTTTTAAAAATCACAGATCCTAACATTTTTTAATGACTCCATGTTTAGTATTTTCCAGTGCTCGTGCACTTCTAGTTTAAAAGTGCAGTTCTTCAGTGGTTTTGTATGTATTTGCATATAATAATACTGCACATTATCCCAAAATTACCCTTAATAAACCCTTTATTTCATTAAAATTCTTATAACAATCTCTTCACTGTAATGTCTATGCATTATTCAAAAGTGTGTTCAGACTAGTCATCAAGATCTCTGATTAATTTTCTTTCTTTCCATCTCTTTTGGGTGAAATTGGGTATTCCATATACAATTTTCTTTGAATAAGGCATGATAATGGTTTGGTTTTCTTGTTTTACTTGTCCCCAAAGAGCCTATGTTAACATTGTAATGTTAAAAAAGACATAGCTGAAGGATTCTTTCCTACTTTCAGGGGAAAAGTGAGGTTCATTCCTCTGCCAGTTGCACCAACTGGAATGGCTTTTCAAGTTTGTTACAGTTGAGTCATTATTAGGTTTCATAGACTGAAAATAAGTATTATTCAAGTACTCATTTGAAACTTTTATATTACTTCAGTCCATCAAAACAATTAAAATATATGTTAAAAGGTATTTGGATCAGAAGTTTTTAGCAAATTCAAATTTTTTTTAAGTTCCCTTTTTAAAAAATGAAATAAATCTTATTCTAAGATGATCCATTGTGGTCTAAGTATCTATGAAAAGAACTTTAAATGTCTGAAAGCTGAGGATACCTGTGGGTTTTTTCAGTAAATTTATGTTGGTCGATTCATAAAGAGATCAGACAGTCTCATGGGTAGGTCCATAAATGGATTCCAAAATGACTAGACAGGAATATGTCATGTAACTGCTCTCATACAATAGCTGCAGATGGTCAGGGAGTACAAGAACAGAGCCCAGAAAACAGCCTAACTCAAAAGCTCTCCCTGAACTTCATTTTCTTAGTAGAGGTGCAATGCTGAACTGGTCTGTCCAGAAGGACATTTTTGATGTTCTTATGTTAGACAGAGAAAACCCAGTATTTGATTTGAGAGGGACAGATTTTCAAATCTCCTGCAAACTGTTTGCTACCATTTTGAGTAATTAATTTTTTACAATTTTGTTTTCAGCACGTCTTTCAGTTTTAAGTAAATTACTTCTACTGTATACATGTATTATTTTTAACTGTATGCATTTTGATTTATTTATAGGACTTTACAGGAACTTGTGCATTTTTCTTAAGGACATCAGATGAAGTTATAACTGCATCGAATGTCTCTCAGGTCAGTCCAAAATCGTGCACCATTTGCAGTGTACTTGATATTTTCTCAGATTTTTATTCACTCAACTGGAGTCAGAAAAGAAGTGGGGAATGCTTTTATGAAAATATCTGGTTCTGTGTTTAACAGAAGTTCTTTTTCATGCAGATAAGTATTTGTGATAAAATAAAATTCTAATGATTTATAAATTAAATACGACAATATTATTAAACCGCAGATTTTAATTAATAAAAATTCATCATTAATTAGTCATTAAAATACACATTTTAATGGCAATAGGGAATAAAGACAAACCGGGAGATTTTATTCTAAGTAATGAGCTTAAATTATGAAAATGTTACTCTTAAACCACATCTTTTAGGCCTTTGAAATAAAGATGATACTTGAAAGTAACTAACATAATGTTTTCCAGCCCCTCATAGCTTCTTGTATATAAAAAATATGCTGTAACAACCTTTTCTGACTTTCCGAGATACTCATGTTGTTGGGAAATATTTGTAAAAGATCATCCAGATATTAACATCTAAGAATAGGCATTAAAGAAACAATGGTTGTCCAAACTCTTTAGTAGCTTGCCTTGGTGCTTTCTCTCTGCAGTTCTCTTGTGATCATCCCCTTTTGACAGGGGCTGTCATGTATCTTCATCAAATTTCATTCATTATGTGAGTCATAATGAGTGCTTTTTCTAAACCACTCTGAAGTTGCTGTCTTTGCACAAGCCAGATTTGGGAGTGAGAGCTTCCATAGCACTTTCCCCCATAGCAGCGATGCTATTATGATGAAGGCAAAATCAGTGCGTGTTTGTGCGGTGCAGAAGTTTTGATTGAGGCTCCCTTTCTGATAAAGAGCCAAAGTGACTATTCAGTAGGGGTAGTAGAAAGCTCACAGCCCATGTTCAGCATGTATATATTTGAAAGCAAAATGCCAGTAACAGAAAAGCCAACCAAGTCATAAGTGGATAGTGTTGGGAATCTTCTACTTTATGCTTTGTGTTCTGCAGTAAAACTCCACCCATCAGTTCTGTCTTTCCCCAGCTTCAGCAACTTACTTCTTCTTTCTTCACATTAACTAGAATAAGATAGAATAAAGCAGAATATTTCAGTTGGAAGTGACCTAAAATGGCAATCTAGTCCAACTGCCTGACTACTTCAGAGCTGACTAAAGTTAAGGGCATTGTCCAAATCAGTCTTAAATGCTTGCTTGGGACATCTACTGCCTCTCTGGAAAGCCTCTTCCAGTGTTTACCCTTTCAGTAAGGGAGTGCTTCTTAAGCGTAAGCTCATTAGCAATGAACTTGAGAGAACTCTGCAACCAAGGGAGGCATTTCTTGTCTGATACCTTTGTTGTTCTTCTTTAGGCATTTATGACAGATGGATGCTGTTCCTGTAAATGAGAAACATAGGCATGTAATTGTGTTAAGATTAATTAGTGCACTGATGCAGTATATTTAATTTTAATTGGTTGCTGGAGTGTTGCTACAATTTGGGAGTGACTCTTCTGGTGATTCAAACTTAAAGGCAAGTCTTGGACTTTTCAGTTGAATTTTAGTCTGCGTCCAATCCAAATTAGTAGCTGGGGGAAAACATCTTCAGGGAACCTACATAGTTATGAACTGCCATATGTCTGTGACATATCTGAATTTCACTCAAATAGTGTAATACTGCAGAAGTTTATATGCACTCTGCTAATTTTTGTTTCTTCCCAAAGGAAGTGAATTTTGGCATGTTTGATTGTGCTAATGGAAATATCCTTCAGGGCCTGGAATTTTTCTTGTCCCAGATCATGATACCAGCACTTAAATCCCAACAGGTAATCAAACAACTAGTCTTTTCTTTTTTTTTTTTTTTTTTTCCCTTGAGACCATGTGGAATTAAGGCTGCTTCAGTTCTGTTTGCGCATTGGTTGGACATAGAACAGAGGATACAAGAAGACACAAGTCTAATGCAAACCTTTATGGAAGTCATGCAATTTATTTGAAGTTCATGCAGTTACTGTTTATTTTCAAGCAATACCACAAGGTATAATTATTATGATAAAGGAGAGAATAACATAGCAACCATACTAAGATAAAACTGTGATGACAGTATTAAAACTAGATTAAACCTGTATTGAAAGAAGTGTCAAGTCCTGGCAGCACAAGGGATCAGTCCATGACTTTATTCTAGAGTGTGGACAGCAAGCACTGTATCATAGCCCAGATATCCAGCTTCTTTGAATTGTTATTCTGTGGCAATCCCAAAGCATCACAGCTGGTTCAGTTGCCTCTGGAAATACATGTTTACTGGGGAAATACGAAGATGGTCAGTGTCTGTCAAGAATTATGGTGTTGGATGCTGTTCCACATATTGCCATTTCCTCTCACCTGGAATCAGGAAGGGTTATTAAAATCTGTTTTCTCTATTCAGAAAGAGAAAAATCAAACTGAAAAACAATTGAGTGTGAAGTCAGTGAGAGCAGGGAGACATTTTTGTTTCTTAGAGCCTTTTGCTAGTTTGTCTCTTCTTGTCTAGCAGAATAATGAAATCAATGCACACTTTCAAGATGAGTGTATTTTAAAGGGCATATTGATAAATCTTTATATACTGCCATGAATAAGAAATACATTTTTAATGAAAAATACTTTCTGTAGTTAAAAAAACCCAAAAAACAAAGAAAAGTATGACACTCATTTTATGTTGTTGTTTTTTTTTTTTTATTTCATAAATGATAAAATAATCAGAACTGGGGAGCTGTGAAAGAAGGCTTGAAGAACAGCCAGATACAAGACTTTTTGTATTCAGTGGATAAATTTGTGGGTACTTTGTCATCATCAAGACAGAATATAGAAGATAAAATTCAGCTCACAGAAGTGGATATTGATATTTATGTCAACAACTTACAGAACCCATCTGACTATATAACTGCAGGTGAGTAATTCCTAAAGCAAAGCAAACACAATGGTGCTGTTTATAAAATAAATGTCATTAGTAAAACTTTAACTTGAAGAATTAATTTATCTTCCCTGAGCTGTATACATTTCTCTGCTTACTTTTGCCAGGTTTCTGACTGCATACTCTTATGCACATCAATCATTTGCCCATCCTTTAATTTGCAGTTCTTAAAGAATTAGGTCATTCCTTGATATATCATGTAAACAGTTGTCTTTGTCCCTCCTAGTTTGCTGGCCAAGTAGTTGCTGGGTGAAGCCATCTACTAGCATGTATACTATTCGCCTTCTTTGATACTGGAAAAATCCTATCCAATATTAAGTCTGACTCTGTGAATAAAAGCAGATATATTTATAAAAATTATATATGTACATATATGTTTATGTAAGAAAAAGAGTAGTTATGTCTCTTTTGACAATTGCTTTCCACCGTTTCTTATCACCACATAGATTTTCAGAGTGAAATATTGCCAAACGAGTCAACACTGCAGTCCTTCTCAACCCTGCATAAGCCTATGGTGTGACAGCTTCCACAGAAGCCTTAAGATGAGATAATAATGCTGTATAGCTGGACAAATTCTTTAGATCTATTAGTAGCACAAGCTCCATGAGTCCTAAATATAATGCACCAAGTGAACTGGAGTCTTTCAGCTGCTAGGGCAATCTAAAAGATATGCTGACTTTAAAGTCATGTTGGTTTTATGTGTTTGTTAATGATGGCATCTGTTGTGTCACACTTTTGCTGTGAAATAGACTGCCATGGCAGAAAGATAGAAATATGAAGTAAGCCTTAACTTATGAAATATAAACAGAAAAATATACACATAGTTAGTGCATTTCTTGGACAATGAAATATGACTCTCCTCAAACCACGTTGTTGTAATTTGTTTTTCCTTATGAGCTCACTGTATTTTTAACTCTTTCCATTGTAAAGGATATGCAATAGTAACAGAGTAGAAAAAAACCAAGATTTATGTGTATGCTTCTTGTTGTTACAGTCTTAATCTTTTCCTGTTGTTGGTCAGCGCTTCAAAAATACTTAGTTTACATAGTCTTAGATTATGTTTGCTGAGAACATATTACTTCTGTAGTTTAAAATTCTGTATTTGTTTTCTGGTGCTTATAAGACCGTCCTATTCTATCATTTTGAAGGCAGTAACATGGAGGTCACTGAGAAACTTGAAGAAGTGGTCAGGATTTGGACCAAACAGATCAGACAAGTTTTAGTGGAGAATGAACAAATTAGAAGAGAAGCTGATGATGTTGGTCCGTCTGCAGAACTGGAACACTGGAAGACAAGAATGTCATCGTTTAACAGGTCAAATCCCTGAGTTATTTCTCACATAGTCTAGTGGGGGAAAAACAGTATTTTTAAAAATAATTGTAAGCTTTCATTCCAGATAGAATATTAAATGTGTTTCTTTCTTCAAAGTCTTTTAGATGAGATAAACAGTTCAAGAGTAAAGAAAATTATAAGTATTCTTCAGGCAGCAAGATCAAAGGCATTAAAGCAGTGGAAAGAACTGGTAATTACTACATTCTAATTAAATTTTAAAATATCACAGAACTGTATTTGTAATACAGAACTGAACACAATGCTAAAACCAGCTTTGGATGGTTTTGGTGGTTTTGTACTGTGTAAATATCTATTTGTTGGAACATATAACATCAATGATTCTGCAGTTAAATACATAACTTAAAAAGAAGTCAGTGCTTTTGTTTTATATTTTTCATTAACACAATAGGTGGAGTGGTTGTGCAAAAGCAAACCAAGTTAGCAACAAGATTTTTTTCTCTCTCACTGACTGAGCCCTGGCCAACTGTAGACATGTCTGAAAGTTTATCATATTGCTTTTAAAATTATTGACAGCTGACTTTTTGTAGCATAACTGCTACTTCAGATAAGTGGATATCTGTAATGTAAACGTATCAGTCAAAATTGTAGGCAAGCCAGAAAATAAGCTGTAGGTTGTGTACAGTCAGACAACCACAGATCTTCTAGCACTTAAGAAAGTATTCTACTGTTTTGAAAGTAGACCAGAAAACCCTAGTGGCGTTTTTCATTTTGTGCTTGCCATATTTGCAGACTTTTATGATAAATGGAATTTGGATGAAAATGTCTGTACGAAGCCAGTATAGACTAAGGATGATGAACTAGATTTATTTCTTCACACAAATTAGCCCTCTAAGCACTGGATAGTTCCACCTGACATGAACAGAAAGATATAGAGGCATTAGATAGGAATTCATTTTCCCTACCAAGTATTTATTAAAAAATGTTGGGAAGCACCCTGGTACATTTCAGGGATCTTGTCTAAGTTCTGTAGAATGGGTACAATGCTGAAACCATTCTAAAATTTTAAGTTGTATTATTGAAGCCACTTTAGTCTACTTTAATGAGGAGGAAAAAGTTTTGGGAGGGGTCTAAGTAAGGGCTTCCTTTAAACCACATCCGAAAGGCTGCTGATTGCCAGGAAGATCTTACCAGTTTTTGCATGTAAAAGCAGTTATTTCTTATGTAAAAAAATAAATGGCATATTTGAAAGCACTTCTGAGAGAAAATGTTTGCAAGATGGAATCGTATCTTGTGATAGTGTGTGCTGTAAAAGAGCAAGAACCCGTTCAGAAAATTTTCACAGTAATAATGCTATTTTTTTTGTTCCCTTCAGGATGGTAGTATAACAATCGCTGCCAATGAAGCTAAAGACAATGTGAGATATTTATATACCGTGGATAAATTTTTTGGTCCACTTGCCAATGCTTCACCTGTAAGTAGTACTCTAAAGGCACTTAATGTGCAATTCAGAAAAGAAAGGAAGGGCTTTTGCTGCTGTAAAAAAGAGACTTCTTTCAATATCTAATTCATGCTATAGGATTAGTGGACAGCTTAACTCCTTAGGCATTAATGATTTGAGTTTACAGATTTTGAATTAGCCAGAAATAATAATATTTTTTTTGGTGTGTAGGAAGTAGTTGTCATTCTGAAGATAATTGAAGGGCATGAAAAAGCTACACATAACATTGTGTTTCTCGAAATCTGATAATGAGCTGAATTGCCTTTGTGACCTTGGGCCTTACATATGGTACCTCTTCCTGTTTGCATGCTTCAGTCACTTGGGGTCGTTTTATTGCAGATATCTTAAAATTATCCTAAACTCTCAGTCCAGCTGGAATTGGTTGGCTTCCAATTATTTTACAGGGTCAGTCTGTTTCTTTTGCAGGTAGCAGTGTTTTTCTGGTTGATAAAACTTGTTTTCATAACCATATGGGTCACAGAGTTCATTTTTTAAGCAAGAACATGAATTTTGAAGGCACAATCACCAGGCAAAATTGTCTAAGCTTGCATGATTGAGAACATTTACACATAATCCAGTTGATTACAATTTTTCTAAGTAATGTTTTCAAAACTTGAGCCCTCTTGGATCCATTGTGCAATTTTACACTGCTCTTCTGCAAATATTCATTGTTCTGCTGTATTGGGCTTTTCTAGACCAGTCACTGTCTCTTCTTTTGGCTTCTTTGTGTATCTGGCTTGCACACATTTCTCTGAAATATTCCTGTGGGAGAGAAAACTGTGTAGTTCAATATCCTCAGTAAGAAGAGATTTTGTTGCCTTGCCTTCTCCTTCTGGGTTTCACATCTGTACAGATCTATTCAAAATGAGCAAAGGCCAACTTTCTTCTTGTCCTTCCTACAGCAGGCCAACTCTTTTGTAGCAGTGTATGACTTCTGTTCCACAGGTAGTGTGTTCCTCTGCAAAGCAGATTACAACACCTTCAATATACCGGAGACCATGGCCAAAAAGAGTAGGGCTTCTGTTTTTCTTCTGGAAAATCTCACTCTGGAAAGAGACCTATTCATTTATTCATTACTGTTTTCCCACTTTTTTCACTTGCTCATAGTGTGGTAAGTCCCTGTAAATGAATTGGATGGTCCAGTTTATATTGAGATGTCTACAAGAGCGATGTGTTGTAATCAAAAAGATGTTTATCCGCTGTCAAACTTATTCCCAAAGTTGTCACACTTTCTACTGTGTTAATTTTCAGGAAATTCAAGTTGCTGACTTTCCCATTTTCTCCTGTTGTAGGTAACAGTGATGGAACACATACCCAGTTTAATGAATACCATCTGGCTGATCTACTGTACCTCACCATACTACAACACATCAGAGCACATGACATCTCTTTTTCTTAAAATCACTAATCAAATGATTAACACATGCAAGACATATCTATGTGAAGGTGTTTCAAAAATCTGGAATCTGGACAGGTGATAGAATTTTAAGAATTTTATTTTCATTTGTTGACACTAGAAGTAAAATTATAGATTAGTCATCAAGATTATTAATAGATAAATTTATGAAGCCCTTTGTCCTCCTCCCAGGCACTGATTCCCATGTTAACTTTAAGCTTGTAACTATTAATTTTGTGTAGAATTAAGTACTCTGCAAGAGCAAATTTGCTATGTGTTGTGAAAAAAGCCTGTATACTAGTATACTACACTTGATATATTGTCCCCATGCTTTTTTTTTAAACCAAAATAACAGTTAGAACTGTGATCTAAGGTTCTTCATAAAAGAGTTTTAAGAACAGGCTGACAAACTTTCATCTAAGATTTATATTCTGCTGTTAGTGGACAGGAAAGTCAGTTTGAGGAAGGGGACAATATATACCAGGACCAGAATCAGAATTCAGTTATACTCTGGAGCAAGATATGTCAGCGGAAAGACGGGACTCAGACTTATAGTTTCTGAGTATTCTGGTGAGAATATTGTATGAGAAGCATAAATGGTGCTAATGAGGCATCTTAAATTAAAAGAGCTAGATTTACCATAAATTTTCTAGTTAGACATACCTAAGACTAGTTTTGTTCTTCTTTTTTATTAGTGCAGTTAGTATAACCAATGTCCTTGCTTTTCAGTAAATGTTAGACACTACAGAGCAAAAGAACAAAAAGGTTGCCTCAGCTCAAAGGAGGTTGCAATGTAAAACAAAAGCAGAGCTTGCAATCTGAAATACAGAAATTGAATAGTTAGATGGTGGGAGGAAAGAGGGATGGAGAAAAACAGCAGTCATGCAGTGTTGGACAGCTGGAGCAACAGTGCTTTCAGCACAGTTGTGATGCCCTTGAATTTTTTGTAAACATCACTACCAGGAGAATCAAAGGAGATATTTCAAAGAAGAGATGAGTTAGCTGCTTGTCCAAGTGCTTCATTTATCACAGAGGTGATGAACGCTGATGTCACTGGCAGAACAAGTGAATCTTAGGGATACTTAAGGATATCTTAAGTGTTTAAGATATAACTACCTGTGGCCGTAGGAACTAAATTCTTCCTGGTGTATCTTTTTAAGAAAAGAGGCTTTCCTCAAGCTTACTGTAGTCTGGAAAAATACTTTCACAGTCTTTTGTGCTTAGAAAAAAAACAAAGGAACAAGCAAAGGAAACCCTATCAGCAGTACTCAATACATATGAGAAATGGCCAAATGCCGGGCATTCAGTAGCCAGCCTTAACTTAGTATACATCCTTTCTGAACTATGCTGTGAAAGTTTTGGGTTGATGACAATACAGCCTAAACTAAAAATATCTGATCTGGATAACAGATTTAAACCAAAAGCTTTTCATGTAAACATCATACTTTGAATGTTTTTCACATAATGTATAATTTTGTGGGGTTTTTTTTACAAAGTTGCCTATCTGACTGAAATGTTTTATTATTTATATTCTCTTGAAGACATCCTTATGTCAGCACATGCATATGATTTTCTGTATTCTGTGCTTTCTTCCTCAGGCAAGAATTGCTAAAGAGGATACAACAATGCATTTCCCTCAAAGAACAGTACCAAACATCCTTTCAGAAAATTAGGAAGAAGCTAAAGGAAAATCCAGGTGACAGGCAATTTGATTTCAGGTAAATAATTCACTCTAATATTGAATCATACTGATATATACAATTTATAAATGAGATGGAATTTTATCTGCTGGCTAACAGAAAAGCTAATTTCTCAATTAAAATGCAGCATTTGTTACACAGACCATGACCTTGCAGAGGTGGGTTTTGTTTGTTTGTTTTTAAATTTCATTCAGGAAAAAAACAGTGACAGGTTTTTGCCAGTCCGTTGTTGATTCAAGTATTGTCCAAGAGGAACTCAGGGTAATTTATGTATGTTTTAATGTAATTCAAATGTATATGTACAGTCTGAAATCCCAATAACTTTGAGTAATGAATGTAAGTAAATACACACTAAGGGAATTTATTTAGTTTTGGGCGGGGTTATCCATCACAATGTCAAGGGGGGTTTTATCTGTATTGCTACTTAAAGCATGGGACATTCTTTAGTGTTGTACATTTACATTTTGATCTCCTGCAAAAGTTTTATTTAAAAGAATAACTCCTGTGAAATGTGGTAAAGGCTTTTAATTGACATATATAGGATTAAGCGTTTTCTGGTTTATGTCCATTAGTTTAAAATGGTCTTTACTTGATTTGTAACTATTGCAGCATGAGGGGCTTTTCAGTGAGCAACTTGATGGCAGTTCTGGTAGGATATGTGTGAGTTAAATAGAAAAAATCTGTTGCAAAGATATTTGTATAAATATTCCTCTGTTGCTTTGTTATTGTTAGTGAAAACTATATATTTGGAAAATTTGAGGCATTCTGTAAACGTTTGGAGAAGATTTCAGATATGAGCAATATTATGGAAAGCCTTTTAGAGCTCCAGCGTTTAAAAATAGAAGGTATTGAAGAGATCACTACTCATTACCAAAGCATCGCTGCGAATACCAAGTCCAAAGAGTATGATGTTCTGGATCACAGAAGAAAAGAGGTACATGCATTCAACACTTCTGTGACAACCACTCTCTTAATTCTGTGCTTCTCACTGGAGCTATGCAAAGAATGTTAAATATTGTAACAATGCATATATTATTTTGCTGTAACAGTAATATGAATACTTTCATATATTTTAATACAATTTGAAAATGTTAAGGCAAATTTGGGGTTTGTTTCAAATGTTTTTTGTGCAACAGCTAATACTACAAACAACTTTACCTAGACTTGATTGTTTTGAATGCATGTAGTTTGAACTGTGTAACAAAAACTAATTCAGGCATGTCAGCACATTAAATACAGTTTATCTAATTGTAAGACTTCTTTGGTGTTACTAAAACTACTTAGTGGAATAGTAATGGCATATTATAGTAAAGTTAATAAAGGCACATAGTTGCACATTTTAGAGGGAGAAGGGAATGATATCACTTCCAGAGCTGAACAGAATGATAAAAACTAAAGTGGCTTTTCAAATGCTTCGATCTCATGTTTTATACATCCTGCACATGCTAGAATTGAGCTTCTTTTGTTGTTGTTGTTGCTATTGTTATTTTGAACTATAGCCTGCTTGCCTTTCAGGGGTAATAGTCTCACAAAAGAAGTTCTAGAAATACTGAATTACTCTCCTGCCTTCCTGACCTACAGCTTGTAACTGCCATAACTTTCCTGTAAATGTTTAACTTTGGAGTACCTTTGGCTTTCTTCTAACTGGTTGATGGCAAGAGCATTTACTGTTGACTGGAATTTGAAGGTGTTAAAAAATGGTGTGGCTTTTCTACATGTAAATGGTTTGAGCTTTGTATATTATGGACTGCCTTCCCAATCTTGTGGAGCATTCTCTTTGAGAGGGAGTTTGCATTGAACTCTTGTAGACGCTGAGTATTTTGGACTTTTAAGAAAAAATTGTTACTGATAAATACCCAAACTACTCCTAGTTAGGAGCTGCCAAATTTGGTAATAATCTCCCTTAGTCAGTAAGGTGCTGTGGAAAGCCTGCCAGTTTGCTCACCTTTGGTGGCTTTTGTACCTGGAGAGTGAGCCAAGTGGTCTCCTGTGGCAGTGCTGCAAGTTACTGGTGAGTGTGCTGTGTTATCTCTGATTAGGTTATGAGATTTCCTCCTCCTGTCTATGTTCCTCTATGCTCCTTTTTGTTGAGGAAGGTGAGACATCAGTCATTTAAGCTAACACTCCTTGTATTTTGTTTGCTTAGAATGTAAGTGCCTTCGTGGCTGGTGTTTCTATTCTTTTTAATTCGGTGCTGAACACATGCACTGGGCAAATAAAGCAAATTACCCAAAAGCTACAGGGAAAGGATTTTGTATAAAATTAAGGCAGTGCTATAGATAATTTTTTTCTCTTATTCCAGTTTGACAAAGATTACCTTGAATTTAAGAACCAAATTGCAGCATTGTATGAATCCATACAAGATTTTGTGGATTCCTGGTTTGAGAAGACCCTAACTGTAAGTGATGTTACAAATGCAAACCTCTTGTTCTGGTGCTTAGAAAGTCTGAGTACCCATAGCTCCTACTAAACTCCTTCATTACTGCCAGGGTTCTGTCCTGTGCTGATGACTGAGAAAATGTTGGTGAACATCAAGCCCATTACAAATGTTCTAAAAGTCATTTGTACAAGTTCTGGGAAGTTCATTCTTACTTGGTGCCAGGCTTATGTTCAGTCTTTCCATACCAATTTTGTAGCCCTGTATTTTTAAGTTTGTTTTCTTTCTTCATCCTGGTGTTCTCCTACTTCCTTGTTGCATTTTTAAGCTACTCCTGCTTGACTAGCAGGATTAATGAAGTTATTTCTGTCATCTGTTTCCTTACTGTCAGGACTGTTCATTGGTTCTGACCCTGATCATGAAATGGAATGTTAAAGAAGCCTGAGTAAAGATGTAGGTGTTCTAACACAACTGTTTGCAGAAAAAAGGGAGTGAAGATTTGAGAGTCAGAAAAAAAATTACTGTAGTGTTAGCACTTTCTTGATTCATGCTACGGTAAGCATATCCTATATGGGACAAAATTTAGAAATAAAATCGACAAACTTCTCTGGATGGACATTTCTGTGTTTCTTAGAAAACAACATATTTACCTTTCATATTGTAAATTAATAAAATAGTATATGAACAATGGATTTCTGAGCTATTAACAATTTCTGCAATGAATTCTCCATTTTCCTTTTTAGACTGAACAGATGCTGGTACTTTTGATGAAGCTTGAACAAATAGGAGAAAATAATATTGATCTTAGTGAGAAATATGCCATTGTCCTTCAGCAGTACAGCCGAGACTTAGAGTCTATTCGAGAAGTCTACCAGAAGGAAAAGGAAAATCCACCTATGCCACGTAATATACCACCAGTAAGGATGAAATAAATGAGAGATAAAAATTGCTTTACTTCTTCACTGTTTTTAAGTTAATGAAAATACAACCGCTTATCTTCTGTATTCTAGGTGACAGGGAAGATTATGTGGGCTCAGCAGTTATTCAGAAAAATTGACCATCCAATGACATTCCTTAAAAAGAAAACCACGCTTTTGAAGGTTGGAAATTAGTAGAAGAGGATTTCTACTAAGCTGTCAAGGATGTTACTAACAGATACACGAATTAGTTTTAAATTCCTACTCTCACTTTTCTAGCAGCTTGTATCCAAGCTCATCCTACAGGACCAGTAGGTGTTAGCATTTGTTCCAGGTTTTGAGTTCGTTTTTGCAGCATTATTATTCTATGGCTCAAGACACTGGCTTCCTTTGAGACATTAAGCTGATGACTTAGACCAGTGCTCATCTGGCGTTTGACTCATGTTTATCCTATAGTAGCACCACTGGCTGTGCACCTAAGCTTAGAGCCTTTTGTCTGATGTGGTCTGTAATGAAGAGAACCTCAAACAGTAGTCACAATTCATGAAAGAATGTAATTTGTACATCTTTCTCAGTGCCTTGTATAGGTCATAGTCTAAACTTTGTTTTAGAGGCAAGAGTGGGAGGAGAAAAGTTACACTGGTTAGGGGAGTTGAATGCTTCTTAATAATTGAATCCCTAAATATATTGCTGTATTTCTGTGTTTTTCCTTGTCTCTAAAATAGCATAATTTGGAGCTATTTCTTTTGTTTTCCTAAGAGTGGAGAGGGAAAGCCCAATGGAGTGCCTTTCTCCTATGTTAAACTCATTGAATTGTTTAAGTGTTGTTTGCTTTTTGCTTCTTTTCTCTAAAATGCAGACACTGGAAATGAAAAACATTGCTAAGAACTACAATAAAATGGCTGCAGTTCTTTTAGAATTTGAACTTATTTATCACAGGGCTTGGTGCAGGTTTGCTGACCAAGCTAGAAATTCTCTGTGTGCTTCCTTACTTGCCAGGCACCCAGAAACCAAGGTAAATATGATTTATTATTTGTGTTATTGTTACATGGTTTAGTGTAACACATGCTACTTTAATCATATCATGAACAGGCAAGAAGGCATTAAAATAACCTTAATACGGATTAAAAGTGAACTACTTGAATTGGAATACTGGAATATTTTTTTCTTTTTGTTTCATCCTGTCTCTTCTTTGTAAGGCTTCTGCCTTCTTCTGCTTCTGCTTATTCAGGGTATAAAAGAGGCAGTATCCGGCAAATACATATCTACTATTGACTGATCTACATATTTTTAGATATTTTTTCCTGGTTTATTTTCTGTGCTAACCAGAATTTTTGCCAACAGAGGAATTTTTTATTAGATCAGGATCTTTAGTGATCAATATCACTATATTGAATATATTGCAATAATGCATTAATTTGCTTTCAGAACTGATTGCTGAGAGAGAAAATCTTACCGTTCTTATTTCAGATTATTTTTTCTGCTGTAGTGCAGAGAAATTATGATTAAAATATACTAATGATTCCATAATGGACAACTAGAACCCAGTTTTCAAATTTATTTAGCATCTTAATAACACTTAGTGCCCCTCAAAGTGTAGAGATTAGCCTTTACAATATTTCTCCCTGGTTACCAATGCAGAACTGAAATGAAAAGGCAAATTAGCTTCCACAAAATGTAGCTGCAGAACTAGAATTAAACTTGGGAAGTCATGAGAGCCAACTGGTTAAGGCAAAGTGAAGTCACAAGAAATTGAAATCAGTGTAAGATATTGGTTGATTAATACTTTGGAAAACTCATATATTTGTAGAGATAGTTGAAGATCTGCATAGAAACATGGATATCCATGTAAAAAGTCTTCTGCAGTCATCTATGTATTTTATATGATGCAGTTATATCACAATACAGATAACTTCCAAACTAGTGTCTTATTTTCTATTTCTTTTTTTTTTTCCCCTGTACTACTACCTGAAGGAATTATTTGTAAACTTGGACCCAGTGGTCCTGGAAGTACTTTATGAAACAAGATACCTGAAAAAAATGCATTTTGAAGTTCCAGATGTTGTCCTTGGCTTGTGTGCAGATGAAGAACAGATTAAAACACATCAAATGAAGTGAGTGAACACTTTCTGGATTTGTTTCTCATCTGCAAATCCCTACCTTTGAGTCTGTTGCATATATTGCTGTTCATTTATTATATTTTTTTTCTTTGATGGAGTTTAATTGCATTTTAATTGCTTTCTTCTGGATTTCCATATTAATACTATTAACATGCAGCTGTTCCTATTTACTCATATATCTCATCACTAGGACATGCCTAGGGTTTTTTTGTTACTTCAGCAGCTGCTCTGTAAGTGAAACTCCTAGGTGCTGCTGAAGCAGCTATACACTGTAATATACAGATTACACTCCAAGATATTAGAGTTAACACCAAAAGTTTGGTGTTTTTTTTTTGTTTGTTTGTTTTTTTGTTGTTTTTTTTTTCTCTGTTGGAAACACAAGCTGGAATTTTCCTCTTGATTTCAACACAACACAAACATTTTATAGGTAATACATTACCTACGTTATAACATGCTCTCTCATGTTGAATATCTAAAATAACTTTTGTTGATTTTAAATAATTTATTTCTGTTTATTTTAACAGTCCAAATATCTGCTGCAAGAGTTCTTTTCATTCTCAGGGATGCTGATTATTAATTTTCTAAGCAAGGATGAAAGATCTTAAAAAAGCAGTGCTTTGTGAGGAGTGTTTCTAAACAGAATTGGACACAAAGGGACAAAGTTCAAAGAGTTTCATAAAAACTTCAGTCCAACCCCTCCTCCTTTAACCTTGGTTAAAGGTTTCAGTCTTTTGCTCTTACAGTGTGACATTTTTCATTGATTTTCTTTAGAGTGTTTAAGGACAAAATAACTGTAAATTCTTTATGTGCAAAGCAAACTGTGTTACAGACCTCCAAAAAGCAATAGCCCCATCTTTGGCCATCCAACAGGGGAAAAAAAAGTGCAGAAAATGTTTGCAATAAAAAAAGAATTTACCTTCTAGTCTTCAGACTGACTCCCCAGGCAGAGAATAAGTATTCAGAGGCTGTAGATTTTTAATTAACAACATCTGAAAAACAGTTCTGGGTGCATTGTGAATGGGATGAATATATGATTTGTAAAACTGATGTCTAAAGTCGTGATTTTAATCTGGCACAGAACAAAGCTATTACTTTCTTTTGACAGCAGTTCTTGTAAGGAGCCCATTATATATCTGACCTTTGAGTTATATTTGCTTTTAATTCTTGTTTATGCAACTTATTTGTGTCGCTCCATTTTTATGGAACTTTATTGGTAAGCCTTGATTCAGAATTTGGCCGCTTTTTCTTTGGGATTTGGTGTTCTGAATTGTTTGGATCTAGATTTTTGCAGTAAACAGCAGAATTTCATGCCATGTCTTGAGATAGGAAGAAGGAAACAAAAATGCTAGGTTTTCCTGGTTCGTTCTTTGGTTGTGTTTTTTTTTTGTTGTTTGTTTGTTTGTTTTTAAATACTTTTCTTGGAAGAAAAATTCTCTGAATTGATCATGGACACTTTACTGGAGGTACTTTTTCTCCACTCTGATTCGACTGTTGATAAGGAGAAATAGGTTTAGTTCAAGCTAGGAAGAACTGGGAAGAGTTCTGATTTTTGAGATGGGATCAGAACTTAAAAATCTTCTTAACAGGAAATGTGTCCAAACTTCTGTATGTTTCAAATATCTGAGTTAAGCACATTATAAAGATGGTCATGTCTTTCAGACTCCAGAATCTGTTGATCAGTTACAAAGAACGTCTGAATGGGATTCCTGTTATGCTGAAACCACTGATGAAGCCATTCATAGGACAAGTTGAGGATGCCCTTGCTCCAGGCCTGACACAACTGTCATGGACTTCTTTGGACATCAGTAAATGTATGTAGTAGGAGAAGAAGTCATGGCTAGACTTCGCGAACGAAGATTTGGGAGGGTTTTACCCACGCTTGCTGCAAGCACGCTGATGGCTGATAAGGCCAATGCGAGATAGGCAAGTCCGGTTGCAAAAGGCACAGCAGAAAGTTTCCGTAGGTGGTACTGTCAGGGCACGGTTCTTTCTGTGCTGTCTTTTCTCCTCCAGACTGATTCTGCGTGCAGTTTCAGAGGAGACAGCAGCGTTATAGATTGTGTGTCTCCATGTCTCCTGATTGGAGGCCAGAGTGGACCACTGATGGTGGTCAATATGGCCAAGGCTGAGGTGTTGTTTCAGTGAGTCCCTGTATCTCTTCTTTGGGCCTCCTCTCTTGCGGCAGCTGGTGGTGAGTTCACCATAGAGCACAGTCTTAGGGAGGCGGTGATCCTCCATCCTGGAGACATGCCCTGCCCAGCGCAGCTGCGTTCTCAGCAGCATGGCCTTGATACTGGTGACCTCTGCCTGTTCCAGAACAGACACATTAGTCACGTAATCAGACCAGTGGATGTTTAGGATTGTACGGAGGCAGCGCTGGTGGAAGTGCTCGAGGAGTCGCAGGTGGTGGCGGTAGATGACCCAAGATTCAGACCCATAGAGGAGAGTAGACAGTACGATGGCTCTGTAGACACTGATCTTCGTACTTTTCTTCAGGTGTTTATTGCACCAGACTCTTTTATGGAGTTTTCCAAAGGCTCTGTATGCCTTTGCTAACCTGTTGTCAATAGGAGAAGAAGTAGTGAACTGCTGATATCATTAGGTGTCTGCATTTTGTTTTTATTTCTAGGTGAAAAAATGTGTTTGTGGACTGACCACTTTAGGTAGATAATTTTAGCCCAATTGCTACAAAATGTGAGACAAGAGGATGACCATGGGTGTTTTAATAATATCTCTTATATTTTCTATGAAAAAGTATTCATAACTTACGGCAGAAATACTACAAGTGTCATGTCTAAGATGAAGGTTGGAGCTTTTTGCCCAAATCCTAATTTTTTTCTAAGAAAACAGTTTCTGTTAGCCATTGAGCTTTTTCCACACAACCGGTAAGATACAACCTTATCGCTATCAAATACACGTAAAACTGATTACCTGTTTTAAAGATGTCATTGAAATGGTAATATATAAAACCATCAGCAAAACTTTCATGTTGCAGTTTTGTGAGAAAACAATAACTCATGCTTGTAAATCAGTTTTCAGTTGAGATTGATTTATGTTAGGCTTTCACTTTTATTCTTCAAAATGAAAAGCAGCAAGATAAACAGGAACAGATATGGTCTAAATGTGGAAGCGAAATGGGCACAGGTTTGTGCAGCTGTTCATTTGTGACTCTGCCATGTGGCACTGGTGCACAGGACTCTGACCAGTGCTTAAGTCAGAGCTGGTCAGCTTTAAGCTTACTTGACCTTTACCTGACCAGAGCCCAAAACCCCAATGGGAAGGGTTTTTTATATTTGTTTTATAGCTCTAAAATGAATTTTTGTCCTTGGTTTGCGTTGTTTAGTAACACATCATAAGGAACTTTTTTACAGTATCATTTATTTATTTAGGCACTCTCTGCACTATGTTAAATCTCCAGATAGCTATCATTCAGGCTGTATTGCTTCTCTGTATCACTATTTTTCTGGTGGGAACTGGTCCTTTTTTTAGCAAGTTAGAGGTTATGTAGCAAGAGTATCTGGGCTGTTTCCTGTTGCTACAGCTGAAAATGAGTTACCCCTAGAAAGGAATTCTTTTCTTGAGTGTACGCACTGTATCCTTTCGAAGATGTGCAATATCTAACATGCCCAGAATGTATGTTGGACACGTAAAAACCAACCATTGGTTCAGTGTACTCGAAATAGTTCTAAACTGCCAGCTGTGTGTAGAACTCTCTGTCCACGAGCTTGACATTTCATCTAGAAGTATCAAGGCCCATAGTTGCCTTCTAGAATAAAACTGAGGAGACAAGATAGAAAAATGGATTTAGGATTACCTAAAATCTATGTAATTTGTTCTATTATTTGTCCATTTTAGTCAACAAAAATAAAATAAGCTCCATCATTAACTTTCTAATAGCAATAAATGATGTTTTCCTCTTAAAGTATCAGTAGTTAGACACCATTGTCACACTGTTGTGCCTTAGATATCATAGTGATTTCTTTCTAAATGGAGTAGAAATATATATATGATACTGTGTGGTACTAAAAAAGACAAAGGCTGTCAGGTGACCTATTTCTTTCTATTTAGCAGTGAAAGTATTAAAGGGGAAGAAGTTTTCCAGTCTATTCAGAAACAATCATTTTTACCTTTAGCTTAATGTGTTACAGCACTTAGTTCAAAAGTAGGGCAAGTCCATCATGTTTTTGTTTCAGGCCTTCATTCTGTATTACATTGCCATTAAATCCTCAATTTATTGTAATACCTGGGGTGACATGGGGGATGCTGTGGGGAGATGAGATTTAAGAGGTCTGTGTTTTGCATTATTTGTTTTCATTTTGTTTTCTTTGCTTAGTTATTCAGAATGTTTATAGTACCCTGAGGGAGTTGGACTATATAGTCAAAGAAGCGGCTGATACCCTGGAATGCAGAATTGAAAGAATTCTGGAGGACATGTCAAACACTGCTCTGATAATTTTGCCAGAAGATAAACCTATGGATGTGATCTCTTTCCTGGAACAGATAGAAAAGCTTGCTGTCTCTGCTGGTTGCAAACTGTCTCAGTAGGTTTACTGATTGCATAGATTTGAAGAGCATTTTTGGAGGGTTTATTTATGTATTATTTTTGTATGCATACAGACTATACTTTTAAAATGTTATTATGACAGAGTATTAGTTTAAAGCAAAATTATGTTCTTAGAATGCAAGGGAGAAACTCCAAAGTATCTTGGACACAGCAGTTGTGAAAAAGCATCTGTAGTGTTTAGCATTTCTTGCATTTCTTCTTCTGCCATTCTAATCAGTAAGAACAAAAATGGAAATGGATAAGACTTGAAATGTCATCCACATGTTAATTGTTTCTTAATGCTTCTTTTGTTTTTGTTTTACTAATTCTGTCATCACAGATTGCTGCATCATCATGATAAGCCTATTTTAGTAACTACAGCTGGAAAAAGCTTTTTTAAAAAACTATTATGAAGTCCAATTGAATCAGATATAACAGTTTAACAAATGCATTTCTTGTTAGTCTGCATATTTTAATGTCTTAAAATCTCTGTATGCCCAAGCAATAGGAACAAACTGAAGTCATCAGAAGGGCATTTCCCTGCACATAAAATTCTTCACATGCAGTGGGACTGGGCTTGTGTGCCTGAAAATTAACGCAGGGCATTCCTTATGTTTGATTCCCTGTGGGTTACTGTAAGATTGTTTTTGTAGACAGAGTCAGCAAGTGGAACGCTCTGTGTATGAACTTGTAGATATTCTTAAGCAAAGACTGAAAGCAGATGCTGAAAGCACCCTGGAGGTAAGACCTCTACTATGTAAAAACTAACTTCTTATAATCTGGTCAAATATTTGATATTTCATTTATTTGCTGGGTAATATGATTGTTTTCCTAAGAATTTCCCTTTCACTCTTCAGGATTCATATGCCTGTACACATCTTGACATGAAACAGAAAACACGCTGCCAAGAATGCCTGTCCTGTAGTTACTATAATCTGGTGGGACAGCTTTGTCAGAAGAATACTGACTCTTTGGTTAGATGTGAGTCTGTCTTTTTCAGATACACTTAATGTTTTAAATAAAATGTTAATATTTGCCCCCCAAAACTTATTGTGGTAAAAAAAAAATAACCTTGCTAAATATTATATTTATTTAGGCACAAAGGTTTCGCTAGAATCCTTAAGACATCGACTGCATGTTATTGATTCACGGTATCAGATGACTAAGTTAGTAGAGACACAGAGAGTTCCTTTGTTTAAAACTGAAATTCAACTGGCGATTCCAAACGTTGTCTTGAGACCAAGTCTTGAAGATATTCAGGTAGCAAAATAATTTCACATGTCAGTAATTTATGATAAAGCATTTATCAATGCATTATAAATTACATGTTTTAAAGCAATATGTGCAAGTATAAGAAATAAAAGAAGGGGGATAAAAAAGATAAAGAGTCACTTGAGTTCATGACAACAATGGGTGCAAGGGAGAGGAAGCCATGGTTCATGTTTCTTATGTAGGCCATTAAAAGAAACTTTTTTTCTTAAAGCACTGTAATTCAGTAATTCACAAACCTCTACTTAAAGGCCAACGTTTCAAAAGGAATGCAGAGATAAAAATGAATGCCATCAATACAGTCTGGTTGACTTCCTGATCTCCTTAAACTCTTTCAGATTACAAAATCAGTTTCAAGTGTCATTCATAAATCAGCATTCAGCAGTAGTGAAATGTAAAGAAAAATACTACTAGCCTGAAGCCCTAAACTGTGAAAAATTTTGAACACTCTTTAACTTATACTACTTCAGAAAAATTCTTACATGTATACTTGTAATGTCCCATGATAATTGAAATTATTCTGAGTATCAGTTCATTATGGTGCTGGTTTGTGGACTTTTCATTTAGCATGGTGACTGTCAAAATCAATAGTTGAATTATGTCTAAGATTTTATTTGCAGTCTTCATGGTGTTGCCAGTAAGAAATCAGAGCATGAAGTGTGATTTTAAAATGCCAGAGATAAGAAGTTACACATTAATTTATACAGTTGCTGTATAGATTCCATGTGATATACCATCACAAATTCAGACAAACATATTCGGGCATTCTGATGTGAATGTGAAAGCTATTATTGATAATAAATAACAATGTTTATATCCAGTTTAAGGGGAAATAGTACTTTAACTTCTGATCCCCAGTGATTCATGATTACTATTCACAAAGTCTCATATGTTCTTGTTTGAAAACCACATAAACTTGGACGGACTATGATAAAACTTTATGGAGTACTCTTTCCTCTCACAAAATGTATATTGAGTGATCCTACTTTGTGCTTATTAGACTATTTCCTGTGAAGATAGAGGTATAATTTTTCAATTTTGGTAGTATTTGGAGGATCCTCCCCCACTCGCTGTTTGTCATAATATCTCCTAGTGCTCAAGATGAATGTTTTGCCTTTTTCAGAGTGCTGTAAACAAAGCAGTAAATACCATATTATCAATAGCCAAAGACATTCCCCTGTGGAAATTTGCTTACTTACATCATAAACAGCGGCAGGTAAGTATTTTATTTTGACTAATTAAAAAATTTGGTAATGTCTTTAGCATTTCTTAAGATTGCATTCTATGCTAATACTTTGACTCATTACCTGGTGGATCTTCGTGTTAAATGAAAACCTAGCTCTTAATCTCTGTCTGAAGTAATTAGACATAAACGTAATAATTCATAAATCTTATGTGTGATCGTTCATAATATTAAACTCAAACATTGCTTTAAAGAAATATTTTAAATATACTGTTCAAGTATGATGACACTAGAATAGAGCCAACACTAGCAATAAGTGGTACAAGCTGACTATAAATGATCAGTTTTCCCAGGCAAAAACTGTATCTTAAATTAAACTTTTGGTCTGTACTTGGCACCTATAATGCTACAGTAATTATTTTTATATAAATATTTTAGCTAGCCTCAAAATTATCACAAAAACATTAGGAGGTCTGAGGTATAGATTGAAACTCAAATTCGTTGAAATACAAAAATGAACACTAGTGGTAATCATATGGCCTTAATTGTCTCACCTGGTAATGCAATATGGATCTGTGTAGATCAGCTCATTTCAATGTAAAAGAAACATTCAAATCCTGCAAATATATAATTAAAAAAAAACAACAAAGAAAAAACAAACAAACAAAAAACCTAGGAGATGGTGGACTGAAGTCCATTTTGTCAAGCAGAATTGTCTGCTTATTTCCAAGCATCCAACCCTACACTGCTTCCAGGACTATCTCTGGCCAAGAATGGGTATAGATTGTAATTCTACAGTAAAGAAAACAGGAAGACCTCAGCAGTTGTGTGGAAGAAGAAAACAGCTCAACTGTGCTTGTATAAGACACATATTTGACTGATGTAATGCAGAAATAATATAGAGCTCTGCATGACAATTTTTTATAAAATCAGCAGTTACACTAGAACTGTAGTTCTGTAAAAATCCAAGCTCAGAATAGAGAATCTCCCTGCGGATGGTATATCTGCACTTTCTGTCAGTTCCTAGAAGTACTTGCTATATCTGCATTATTTGGCATTCCATAATTTTTAAAAAACAAAAAAACCAAACAAACTAGTGGAGACATGTTTTTTCTTGTTTAATTTATGCCAGGTTGAACAAGCTGTTGCTGTAGAGCTAGATGATGACAGCAAACTCACCAAGATGGTGGCACTGAAACCTTTAGACAAGCAGATCATTGAACATAAGGATGTAAACAAAGTGGTGATCCAACTAAGTACAATTATTTTGTCTCTAAAAACTGAAGCACTGGATCTTCTGAACAACTTCTCTGAATTTTCAGGCATCTGGAACAAGGTTAGATACATATTTAATATTGTATGTCTCTGTGTTGTGAAATCTAAATTATTTTTTAGAATAGCATTGGTTGTGTAAGAAGTTTGTGCTCAGTAGGAAGCATTGGTTTCATGATATGAAGCATTTGTTTCATGGTAGAAGTCCTTATACCCGTCATTCCTCCTCAGCTCTTGTGTTGACCAGAACTTGCAAATTGTTACCAACTAAACCATCTAAGAAAGGCAGCAGAACACAAAAGAGTGTTGGAGCATAAAGAAGATTATGCATTTATATGCTTATGCATCTTTCTCACAGCATCTTGTCTGCACATGTTATAAAAAAGAGTAATCTAGCAGAATCTCTGAGACTGTAGAACTATTCCTGAATATTAAGCTGTCTAGTTCTTCTCAAGTAACCACTGCTGAAACTCTTCTATTTCTTCACAAAGAAAGAGATAACTTAAATCTAGGAAATCTTTTAATAATAAGGATTTCAAAACTGAAGTGAATTTGGGCTGGTAGAGTGTCTTCATTAGGAAATGGGTCCAGTCGCATAAATGATAAAGCTCTGAGGAGTATTTTGACAGAAGATAACTTCATGAAGTAAAACCTTGTGTACATTCTGACTAGCGAAATTCATCTCTGAATGGACAGCTACTGGTCTTAGCTATCAAAGGTGCTTTAGTCAGGCCAAGAAACAAGCAATCAAAACAGTATTAATCTTGTCTTTGTAACTGCTCATTATTTTTAGCTTCCTCTTCCTAAATCAACCCGTAGGTGACAAGGTTCCCACGGTTGACTCTTTTGTCCAGGCACTTTTACCTCTTCATGGCTTCTGAGGTTCCAAATCTTGGTGCTTAGTTACTTCAGTGTTTTGAAATACTGTTTGAGCTAACCATACGTTGATAGTATATCATTTCACCCAGGCAAGACACAATCAGATTGGATGATGCAGTAGCATGATGGGGTTTTTTTTACTAAGATCTTCTAAAATAGTCAATCTGCTGCTTAAAGTTAAAATTCCTCATGTATTGTCACTATTTGCCCCATCTTTATAATCTCTGTGGGACCACTGGGAACTTTCACTGGTAACTCATTGTTGGCCAGAGAATTGCAAACAGGTTCTTATGGACCTCACAGGGCAGACTGTAGAGGAACATCACCAAGCTGGGTGAAGATCATTTTTCTGTAGCTGAGCTGAGAATATAACACATTACTTGAGCTGATGGCACTGCTGTTCTCACCTGTGCGGACACTGGACTACCTTATAAAAAGGAAACATGCTCAGTGCTATATTGCCTTTCAGCAAGCTTCAACAAGTTAAATGCCCTCTCTTCCCTTAGATCCATCCTTCCCTGACAAACTGTGAGCTCTTCAAATGGCTGAGCCATTTGTAGCCTGAAACTGCAGTTAAACATGCTTGTTTAGGAAGAGTGAAGATGGCTGAGTACAGCTGCTCCCATTTAAATACCTGTCAGAGGATGTGTGCTGATTTGGAGGAGTATTGCAAACAGAAGGGAGACTGGGAAGGAAATATTTCCAGCAAAGTTTTAGCAGCTACATTATAAATTTTGTAGTAATATTTACATGGATAAGGGATGTCCTGATCCATATCAGTTTTGAGTTACAGATAGATTTCAGGTTCTCCAAGGAGTAGTGTGCAAAGAGTAAGGGTGAGGAAAAACAGTTTGAGTAAAATGATTTGTGCTTATAGTTGTTAATGCTTATATCTTAAGTTCTTTTAGAGAGGGAACATTTGTTTTTGCACGGTACATCAGGCAGCTGTGTGCCCTGTAGGTTGTTGTAATACCAATTCTAAATAGTAATTAAAATAAACTTATCTTATTTAGGATCCAGAGGAAAAAGTGAAGGAATTTATAGATACTAAACCAACAATGGCTGAATTCCAAACTCAAATCAGATACTTTTCTGTAAGTATGTTATCTTTAATAAAAATGAACTGTTCAGATAAATTTTAATGAAATTAAAAGCTGAACACTGTTGTTTGTTGTAGCAACTAGAAATGCAAATTAGAGAACTGCCCAATCACTGTGTCCTGCAATCAGTGGATGTTGCAACAGAGTCATTGAAAATAGCTTTAATTCAGGAATGCTGCTCAAGACAAAGAACATTTGGATTAGCTTTGAATAAAAGGTCTGCCACAGACATGGATGAAATTTATTCATTCATTGAAAATATTAGTAAGAGGTTAAGCAGACCTATCCAGGACCTTGATGATGTACGGGGAGCAATGGAAGCACTAAAGGAAATTCGAGAGAATGCGATTAAAATCGACATGACAGTTGGACCTATAGAAGAATCTTATTCTGTGCTTCATAAACACAATTTGCTCTTTCAAGATGGAAATACAGAAAGAGTTGATGGATTGGCCTATGCCTGGAAGAACCTAAACACACAGGTATTGTAGTCATATTATTTATCAAATATTTACTGTCAGCTGTCTTAAAGTTGAAATGCTAGAACAAACCTATTTTCCTAATTAATTTTTTATTTGCTTTGTTTTCCACATCTTTTGTGCATGATTTTTCTCTTTGTCTGCATGTAGGCACGACAGGTTGAGGACTTGCTACTGAAGGTACAACCGGAAATGAAAACAGATTTAGTGAGCAGTGTCCAAAAATTCCAGATTGATACTGCAGAATTTTATAAAGACTATCATGAAAAGTAGGTGACCTGTGGTGCAATACAATCATACTTCATTAGGGGCTGTTTGAAAATGGTGTATCTAAAGTGCTTCAGACAATACACACTGCACAACCTCACTATATGTATAACACCAGAATAGAAGGCCTAATTTCAGATGAATATAAGATAGGCACACAGCCTTATTGTCACAGATTCATTACCATAATTTCAGTGCTGGAGTCAGTAAGATTTCATTGGAGTTAATAAGCTGGGGAAAAAATAAATTCCTAATCCAGATTTAAATTTTTCAAGATTTTTGGGGAGTCTAAGCTCAACAAAGCACTGCAGCAGATATTTAATATGAAGTTTTTAAGTGGTGACTTTAATGTGATTGGATATTCCAGTTTTGGGTATTTCTAAATTCCCTGAGTCTTAGTCTTAATTTAAACCTAGTTTGGCTCTTTTGAAAATTTAAATTATGGGATATTTGTGGTTCATTGTACACTCCTACAGTAGCAACAAAGAAGGAAAGACAGGATTTGGTTTACTGTGATCTGTTATGGTTCTAGAACAGCACATGAACAGTATGTGTTTTTTGGCAATGAAGCTGATGTTAACAGCTGACCCTGGGCACTCACTGCACACCGATAGCCTGTGGGCAGTGTGAAGCAGCTTTATGTACAGCCTGTGCAGGCTGCCTTGGTGTTGTGAACAGAATTCAGTTCACACATAGAGCACACACTCCTGGATGGCCTTGGAGAGTATATACTCTTCTCCTGGGGCAGATGTTTTTGCATTTTTTGGTACACAAAGTAACCAAAGTTCTTGCAGGCACACTAGCAGTGCATTTGGGCACAAGCTTCAAGGTTCCAGCTATAGAAATAAGGTGAAATTTGCCCCTGAAAGGAATCTGTTAGAGCACCAAGTTGGCAATATGGATACATGCATGCATACTGCTGCCTGCAGGTCTGCTCTCGGAGTTGTCCAGAGGAATTAAGGGAAATACCCTGTTATACAGATCCTGTTATAGGGATCCTGAGAGCACCCTTTAATCCTTGAGGTTCAGTTGCCAGGGTTTGGGGACAACTGAGAACTTGTGCCTCACAGGGTTTCCCTCTTCCCTCTGGTGACAGAGTACTCCTATGCAGCCCAGCTGGGAGGCCTCTGCAGGGCTGACGCCCCATCCTGTGGGATCTGGTCTTAAGTTGAGACTTCACTGCTTGGCCCCTGACCTACAGCTCCAGCTCTGCCACAGCTATGCCTCTGCCTGGCCATGGACTCTACTGAACTTAACACGGATCCCAGTGCACAGACTCTCTTCTCAGGCTGACCTCAGAACAGCCTGGAACCCACTGGACTGTGTCTCATCCCGGTTACCTTCACTGGACCTGCTCCTGACCCTCGCCTACTGATTCACCCTCCTTGCTTGATCTTTGTTCTGTTTAATTGTTGTGGACTTGTCTAAAGATCTGGACTATCGTTTGAACCTGACTCCCATCTCCTGGCCTGCCCTGTTCTTCCTGCTGAGGTCCTATGGGGTCAGGCTGCTTCTACTGACTGTGTTACTGCTTTCATCTTCTGGTTCCATTTTTCCTTGCCCACTCTGCTTTGTGATGCCCATCCACCTGAATTTCTTTCTAGAAATAGCCTTGGCACAACAAAAGATGACATACTTAAGTTCTCATCCCAAAATATTATGATGCAGCCAAGAAGTGGTCCCAGGAGTGAGATGGGGTTTGCACCCAGTCCTACAGATGTGCTCATTAGGGAAGATAATATTTTTCTCACTACTTAATTATGGTTCTAGTACCAGATACCACAGTTTTCACTCCTGAATTATATATCTGCTATCTTTAATTTTTTAAAATATAAATTAAAATAATTATTAAAATGTATTTCACGTTTTAAGAATAAACAGAAAATAACAAAAAATAAACATCTGTAAACTATTTTAGCTGTTTGTAATATGCATGGTGGCTCAGATGAATTTTGTTATTAGAAAATAAATTGGGCTTTCTTGCAGGGACTACTCAGTATGTAATTTTGGTGCACTGAATATATGTTGCATTTTCTCTGTTAGTGTCCTCTGTAAACATTTCTAGAAAAACATTTAGAAAATATTAAATACTGTTCAGTAAGTATGTTCTATATTCTGTTGTGCTGCCTTGTGAAACCCATATGGTTATCACTCATACTGAGTTTATTTTGGGTTTTACAGGGGCCCTAGCAAGGAAAATATTCCTCCCCATGAAGCAAGTGACAGATTACAAATCTTTCAAGCCAAATTTGATGAACGATGGAGGAAGTATATATCACTCTCTGCTGGGGAAGAATTATTTGGTCTTCCTATTACAGGTAGTTTCTCAGGGGATAAGGATACCTATTACTAGGCCATTGAATTTTTCTTGTGGTTCCTGCTAAATGCATCAGTGCTGGATTCATTGTAGAAAAACTTCTTGCAGTAAATTATTCTTGTCTTTCCTATGAAAAGCAGCTGTGTAAAACTGGCTTTCAGTCTGCACATACATAAACATCAGGTAGAAAAATATTATACAATGCTGTGTATCTCAGGATCCAGAAGCTTAGGTCTCTTGCTTTTTCTTTTCAGAGCTAAGCACATCTCCTGTCAGTCTTCTGCCCTGTATGAATTTGGGAAACATGTTGCCAAAGTACTCAGATTGTCCCTGCTCCAGTTGCATAATGAATTCCCTTGGGCTGTGCAACTGATCTGTAATACCCTTATGTCTACTAGTCAGGCACAGTTTGTTTGGAAGACTATGGTGTGAACTGAAGTTACAGCAGAATGTATGATAGGCACTTTAATTTGTGCATACTAAATTAAGTATATATTCCTGAGCACATATGAAATAATCACAATATATTTAACTAGGAGTTTCCAAAGATATGAGAAACTAAACAACACATTTCCATTAGAGGATGTTGGTTTTAAATAATTTAACTGTTTAGTATATTCTAGATTTTTGTTTTGAAATAAATCCCCATCCCCAGCCTCTTCCTCTTAAGGAAATAGTATAATTGAGATAGGGGATATTTCCATTCTTGTCTAAAACTACATTGTGTTCCTTTGCCATTTCATCTACTTTTTCAACATTGTCTCCCTCATAGAGCTAGGTGCAGCATCTCACTTACAAGAATATTTATTAAAAAATAAGCAATCTAAACAGTTATGGTGCAATTCAAAAGTGAATGTTCTCACATAATGTGACTGGAAAAACGTTTTTTTCTAGACAGTGCCTAAAAATTTGCAAGTTGGATTTCCTACATTTATTAAATACCACTTTTAGAAATACATGGATTTTTATGTTCATGAATACATTAACAATCACAAATTTCTGATTTTAAAATTTGAAACAGAGTATCCTGAACTGCACAAAATTAAACGTGAACTTTCGTTACTTCAGAAACTTTACGGTCTTTATAATACAGTGACTGCTAGTATTGACAGATACAATGAAATGCTTTGGAATGATATAAATATTGAAAAAATTAACAGTGAGCTTCTGGATTTTCAAAACAAGTAAGTTAGTTTTTTTGTTGAAGTGCATGCAATTTTTATTTCTCATCTCTGTGTGTTAATTAGCTGTGAAAATTGCTCCAGGCAATATTTGGAGCAAGGTGACTCCAATAGACAGTAAATGCTTTTTTTGTAATGGAAGTCTAACCCAGTACTATCCTTCCTTTGGCAGCTTACTAGCATTATTGCATCAAACTACTATCCTTAAACCTCAAGAAATTTAAAGTGTTCAGGGAGTACACACAGAAATATCTGGGATGGTATGCTGTATTATGAAAGAGCAGGAATACTGGAAAAGGAGTTAGTGTTTTAGCCTAATTGGAAAAACACATGGAGTTTTTTACTATATTTTTTTCCCCTACTCTTTTAAAAAATATTAGTATAATAGAAAACCTAGAATCATAAAACCCCACCAAACCTGTAGGTGAAAATAAATCCAATTAGGAAGTGATAAAAAGGAGACATATTTAGAGAAAACATTGAGCATTATAGAAGTTTATAATAACAGCTAGAGAGAAGTTTCCACTTATCTTTTACTGTAATATAATGTAAAAATTGAAATCTGATCAATGGAGTAGTTTTTTTACATAATATGCAAGTCATCTAATTTGCTGTTAGAAAATATTCCTGAGACTAAGACAAAGAAAAAAGTTATCTTTATTAGAGAAACTGGCATTTTCATTACCAAGCTAAGAGATCCCACTTCTAATAGCCATCCCAAGACAAAGTTTGTCAGAATATTACTTGCTGTGCCTCAGGATAGAAGTGGGCAGCAACTGCCTCTTAAAGCTTTATCTATACAAGACAGGGTATAGTTTCCCATTCTGCAACGCTTTCCTCCAGCATATTTAATGCTATCTATTGTTGGATTCAAGATGAAATTCAAGTATAGCAATTACTGTACTGCCATGGCAGTATGCATATGTTCATTTACCTCTTTCTAGCAAGCAGTGAAGAATTTGCACAGGCTCCAGCATTGTGTGACAGATCTGCCTGGTTTTG
>VXAU01004949.1:0-15584 GCA_013399695.1 Formicarius rufipectus
CATAGTTCATAGTTTTTTACAATTTGATGGTAATACCTCTTGATTGCTCTTTTTTTAACTCTTGTCCCCTCTGAGACCTGAGTATAAACATTTTCAATCCTCTTGAAAGTTAATAGGAAGTTCCTTCTTACATGAACTGGGCAAAATTCATGCTTCTCTTAAAACCAATAGCACTGATCACTGGAGATGACTTTCCAGCAATGTATTATCACACAACTCAAGCTGCATCTAGAGTAGCATACTATAAGCAGAGACTGAGACAGAAATATCTCATTGCTTAGCCTGTGACCATTCTCTTCTGTTACAAAAGTAGATGACCAGAAATTCAAAGGCAGCAGGCAGAAAAAAAAAATCATTAGAAAAATGCTGTAAGAAGACTACTCAGGGCAACTCTGAATTCTCAGAGAAAAATGAGATGAATGCTATACTGCTGAGTCACAGGTTCTGTGACCTTCCTCTGTGCTTCTGAAAAAGGTCTTGGCATGTTATATTAATGGGGCACATTCAGTTCCTTATGATCTTTTCTCTCATGTAAGGTGTCCATAGGGTGCAGGAGGGCACATGTGACAGAATTCCTTTCTATGCAGTTCCTCCACCTTGTAATTGTGTTAGCACCTTTTTTTTTTCCTTTCTTTTCTCTTTTTCTATGTTTTCAATGAGAGAAGATTCCTCCTGGCTTTTGTTGAGATGGCTTTAATAGAGCTGCTTAGCAGAGAAATGATTTTTCCCCTCTATTCTCTGCCAATCGGAGGAGTTGCCTAGAAAGCTTAGAGAAAGAGCTCCATGCAGTTGCCTTAGTTTCTGATGCTAAATAGCTTGCCTTACTGCAGCCATGCTTGGTCTCTTCTGGGGTTGTAATGCACAGCATAAATTCGAGTCATGTTTTCATCTGGTGGAGGTTTTACATTTTTTACAATATAATGACTATTAATGCAGAACATTAAATGGTAAACAGAGTCCACATGGCATGTTCTCCTGCTCTGCTTGTGCCATTATTGGTACTTGATTGCTTCAACACAGCTATAATTTGCTGTTATTTAGGCCATCAGTGAGACTCAGAACTGTGGAGGGGCAGCATGCTGAATGAACCCTTCCAGGGAACATCCTGGCTGGGAGCTGGCTGAGCCGGTTTTCTGGAGGAATAAGGTTTTATTCTCCCAGGCAGACATCATGACCTATTGTGGAAGGCTAGCAGGGCAGGAAACTGACACAGGGCTTGACACTGCCTGCAGAGATTGTGCTCAGACCCTAGAAATACAGAAATTGTCATTTACTTGTTAGCCTCCTGCTGGCAGAACCTCTATTTCCCATTGTTTTGAGTTAAAGGCTCCCTTTCTCTCTCTGAACTCTTAAAGGTTTCTTCATAAGACAAAAATAAGGGGTTTCTCCATAGAAGAAAAGGGTCTTTGGACAATGGGTAGAGTTACAAAGGATTGAATGACAGGCTTCCTCTGCGTGACAAGCAGCTGGAGTAAGGAGCCTTTGAGGGTGCAAATAGAAATCATTGTGCTGGGTGTTTGTGGAGTCACTTATTCATTAGATCTCTTTTCATGAAGTTAATGAACTTATGCAGACTGATCCTGTTTCTAATTCAGTTGGTGTCAGTCACAGTTCTGCAGAGTTTGGGACAGATCACTGGATTTCTAAACTAATCCCACTCAGGCCACTGTGTTTGGCTTGCATACTGGTGCTTCACCGAGGTGATTATCTTTCAGACTTTACTTCATAAAGGCATTCAAACTTGATTCTAAAGCACGGGGAGAGGAGAATCTACCCTTCTTTTGGTAGCTTATTCCAGAGCAGCAAATTACTTTTTAAAATTATTTTGAATATATCTGGTTTCACCTTTTACCTATATGCTTTTTTGTGTTTCCCAGTAAGTCAAAAAAAGTGATTTAACTTCCTGCACTACTCACTCTAATAGAGCTGTTCACAATTGTCCCTCAAGAGAATTCCTCCTTTTTTTGTCTGTTTTTATTTGTCTTCCTCCTCTTTTTCTGTTTTGGCCACATATTTTCTGTCTTCACTTTGGTTTTGTCCCTTATGTTCCCTGTGAGTTGGTTTAATTTGCTCATCCTGCAGAACTTTAGCTTAGTCATCCTTCATCTACCTCAGAAAGAAGAAAAGAAAAGTTTTCCACTAGGTTAGCAATGTGAATCATCTCATGAAGGATTTTAACATGTGCTGAGGGAGTAGGAACCAGCAGACAAAGCAGGAGTGAGAGGAGGAGGGTGAAGAAGGAAAGTGGAGTGACAGAGAATGCTGAGATTCACTTAAGTGGAATATTTGTTTGATAATCCTGGTAAGTGTTCCTGAGAAGCACACTTGCTGATCAAAACGATGGGATCCAACTTTGAATTCAAGTGTGAGTCTTTTTTGGAAGTTGGCAACTGGAAGTTCTCAACCAGAGACCTGCATCTGCAGACATGGCTATGTAGGAGAAAAACTGAGGTAAGGTGGCTAAAACCATGGAAACACCTTAGGACTGTGCAGAGGCTGATCTGTACATAGATACCTGAGCTTCCTTACCAGATGCTTGATGGAGATCTTGATTCTCCAGGAGATGAGCTGATGGATTCTGCTGAAGCACTTGCATGTGGCTAATGATTTCTTCTCTATAGAGTTTTAACTTGTCTAAAAATTGTTCTGCTCCTTTTATTTAAATAGTGAGTATGACTGAGTAACTTTAAAATATATTAAAATATAGGATCATTCCTAATATCTGAAGATACTGAATGGTTTGGTGTTAAAGATCCAGCATCCAAATTATGCATGTTTTCTGGCTGATCTGTGTATATATGTATATATGTATATATATATATATATAGAGAGAGAGAGTATATTTTTGAGAAGCTCCTTATCCAGTCCTGTGAGCTGAAAGCCCATTGGAACTTAAAGAGTATTAGCTGTGCTATCAGAGTGTATCTTCTGGTTTCCTTTCATCCAAAAGAAGTTCATTTTTATTCTCCAGGACCACCTGCAGGGCAAATCAAAATACTCCTAGTAGAGACTATCACAAAATTGTTTTCAGAAATATGTCATTCATCCAAAGTGAAATCTTGATGTAGGAATTCTCTTTTCTTGATGATAATCTAACTTTGAAAATGAGCGTGGTTAGAATAAAACTGATTTGTTTTCCTTATAAATTACAATGCCTTATTTTGGAGTCCGCCAAGACTCCTGGGTCTGTTTCGCAAAGTATGTAGATCATGGCAGTGGAAGATTAATATTTGCTTCTACAAACTTCAGCCAATATTTGGGATTTATTGAGGTGCATGCTAACTAACCACATGTTATAAGGTCTCTGAGCTTAGCTCCCTACAGGTAAACTGGACCAAGCAAAGGCAAAGTTGAATAAAATCATCACTTTAAATACAAGGAACTGAAAAACATCTCTGGAAAAGCTTCTCAGAAGTCAGTTAGGAAGCCTGCAGCAAAACTGGTAAATTCTCTTAAGAATCTGGATCCTGTTTCTGTGCAATACTGCATATTTTTATAGCTGGACAATCCCTGACAGAACACAGAGGAACATGTTACCATGACTTGTATCAGTGCATGAGCTGGGTGATAAACCAAGAGTCAAAAGGAACTACCTGTTGGAGGAGTTTCAGTAGAAGAACCCTGTTTTTAGTAATTACAAGCATTTTCTGCTTTTCTTTTTACAGTCCTCACAGATGAAAAGGAGAGCATTGCACAACCAGGCTGTAGGCTACTCACTCTTGATTTTATCTCTCTGGACTTCACTGGTTGTACAGCAGATACATTTGGAACAGCAAATTTCAATATAAGCCTCAATTTATTTATATATATATATATTTAATAGAACAGTAAAATAACAGTACAATGGTATAATCAGCTTACCATCTTGGCATAAACAGTTAGCTAACTTTCCAGGGTTTAGTTTTCCTGCAGTATGACATGCTACTGTCTTCAGGGTATCTCTAAATTCATCAGCATTGGCATTAGGGCAACTAACCGATCTTAATTTTGTTATTTTCCGTTCTAATTTTGAGTGCTACACTGTTTTCTTTCCTCACAGTCTGACATTAATCACTCCAGGAAACACTTGCTTTGTAGCCGGAGGCCCTCAGCCTTGCAAATGTTCAGGCAGTAGTGATCTGATAAGCTCAGTGATGAAAGTACTTTGTGAGAAGAGATTTCATTTATCTTGAATATTGGGTAACAAACTGTCAAGATTTCTTTTCCTTTTTTAATACATCATTTCTATACAACTTAGACATCAGATAGAACAAATATCCAGCAGGAATGTGAAAAAATGCAGTTGAATGAAACATACTGCTAAACTCCTAATTTTTTTTTTTTTTTAATTTCCCCCCCACTCCTCCTGGAAAAAGTAAAGGAAATTCTATATAATTAGATTATCATATTCGGCTCACACCATCAGCTTTCTACATCAAATTATCCAAACGTTACATTAATAGGTGACTTTTTAGCTTGAAGTTCTGTGTACTAGCATAATACTACAATGAAACTCAGTTGTTAGTTATTATATCACAGCAGGGATAGAGATGGGTTATTAAAAAAAAAAAAAAAAAAAAAAAAAAAAAACAAACAGTNCAGCAGTTCTGGTCCTCTCAGTTCAGGAAGGACATTGAGGTGCTGGAGCGGGTCTAGAGAAGAGCAATGAGGCTGGTAAAGGAACTGGAGAACAAGTCCAATGAGGAGAGGCTGAGGAAGCTGGGGTTGTTCAGCCTGGAGAAGAGGAGCCTCGGGGGAGACCTTATTGCTCTCTCTGACTACCTGAAGGAGGTTATGGCCAGGCAGGGGTTGGTCTCTTCTCCCAGGTGACCAGCAGTAGGGCTAGAGGGCACAGTCTTAAGCTATGCCTGGGGAATTTTAGGTTAGATATTAGGAAGAAATATTTTATGGCGAGAGTAATCAGGAATTGGAATGGGCTGCCCAGGGAGGTGGTTGATGCATTGTACCTGGAGGTTTTTAAGGCAAGACTGGATGTGGGTGGCACTTAGTGCCATGGTCTAGTAAGCATGATGGTTGGATCAAAGGTTGGACTTGATGATCTTGGAGGTCTTTTCCAATCTCGTTAATTTAATTCTATGATTCTATGATAACTTGAATTCTAGCATTGCTTCAATTCAGAAAAAAACTAACAAGGCCTGAGGAAAAAATAAAGGGAAAACATCACAAAAGATTAAAAATCCAGGTATCATTTGGCAAGCACAAAAATCTATGAATATTCATGATTTGTGTTTTCAAACCTTGAAACTGTCTAAAAGGCTTGGACTTTAGGGTAGTGGCTACTTGTTTAAGGAACTAGAAAACAAGCCTCTGGAGCTCTGCTTCTTTTAAATTAAAGAACCATTCCCCGTTTTCTTTAATTTTGTTTCTAATTCACTTTTACATTAAGTTTCCTCATTGACAGACACTTGACTCATTTCTGGACCCTTGTACTTGACCAACAGAACCTGTATTGTGTATGAGTGAAAGGGTTGTTTTGTGACTCAACCTAGAGGAGTAGGGAGTTCAGAGTTATAATCTTGCTTTAGTCAGAGGTGTTCTCATGAAGCCTAGTTCCATTAATTATCTAGACTAGTCTTTAAATGGGATTAATTGCTTGGGTTTAACTTGTAAAGCTGGCTGGATGTGAGAAATAGTATGATGGGTTATGGGAAATGCACCAGCGGGCAGTAGATTATGATATTCATGAACCTTTCTCTGGGTTCCAAAGCAACTCAGGTCTGAGAAATGTTGACACAGCACTGCTCAGTTCCTTTTATGCCTTAGTTTATCAATGAATGGACTGGTTTGTTCTGACCTTTATTTTCTACCTGAAGCCCAAAATACTGTGTTTTTATATCTGTAGGACATATTAAGTGTGGAATTGGCAAGACTAAAGGTGAAAATGATAAAGACACAAAATGAGAGATCTGTGATGTACTTTGAAAACAAAACCATGACTTGAGGACTGTGGAAGGGACTAATTTTGTGGATTTTGTTTACAGACATTATTCTACAAATAAATTCTGTGTTACTATGGATTTATTTATTGGAAATTTGTTTTGAAAGGTATTTAGATAACCAGGCCATGCCATTAAAGCAAGTATAAATCACAGTGTGCTAGTAATGTCTTTAGGTTGTTTAACAACTCTTGTACCATGTTATGAGATTTAACTTATTTTCCTGTACACACTCCCTGTGGTGTCCTATCTTTGACTGGCATTAAGGCAATTGACTGGTTGTTGTTCAATTGGTATTCACTTCCTGTTTTGACTGTACTAATGCATAAATTGTGAATTAAGAGAACCATTAACCAAATAGCATCATAAACCAGAAAATCACATTCAGCCTCAGTGCTGGTTGCAACTGATGACTGCAAGATACATCTCAGTTCTCTGATGTTAGTAGGAGTGGAACCTGTGATATGTATGCTGATGGTAGTACATTAGGCTAGTGGGATGATGATGAAACTGAAAGAGTCTGTTAGGATTTTCCAAGGAAAATATCTTATTTGGGAAAAGGATTTTTGTAATAAGAAGTATTGTCATTCTGATTTAATTTTAGTTTTGCAATTGGTATTGATATTTAAAAAGCACATAGATAACATAGAAGTGTGAGAGTCTTGATATTTATCTGTCTCTGCTTCTAGTTTTTCCTACAGTAAGATGTGTAGCTGTATGTTCCCATTTGTTCTTTAGTGACCTATTTCTTTCATGTGTGAGAAAATGCAATATTTAGGCAAACATGTCCTATTCTCTAGTCAGTACCTTGAAGTGTTACTGTAATACAAACAAAAATACTTTTTGGCATACAGCTTACAAATCTTGTTCTCAGTTGGGCCAGCTGAGGGATTACTTGCTTACTGATGCTGAAAGAATTGTGTATTGCGTCATCTTAAGAAAAGCTTTCTTCACTTAGTAAAGCAATCTCTGCACAATTGGTTCATGATCCTACAAAGCAGACATCTGGTTGATTTTCTTTCATTGAGCTTTAATGGAGGAAAGCCAAGTCTGAAGAAAATTAGTGTAGTTGTATCAAATGTTTTAATAAGATACAAATTTCTATGACCTCAATCTTTGTAAAAGTTCTTTAAAAAAAGAAATGTCAAAGTGACTTTGTCTTAGTGTAAAGTCAAAAAAAACATAGTTTAAGAAGTTACTTACTGAGGCCAAAGAGCCAAAAAGCTAAAGAAGATGGAATATGCAGTTTTTTATTGAGTCCTTTAAGGAAATAAAAATACATGCTCCCCTAATGAAAACAATCCATCAGTCTTTTGCAAACCTACTGCCTTTGCAGTCACTTTGTGCTGCACCATTTAGAAACCAGACTTGCTCTGGGTCTTATGCTCTTCTTTTGAGTTAATACAGCCTGACCAATCTTTATTTGATTTTCATTAAGCTGAAACTGGACAATGGTTCTTTATCTGTATTTACCTTGACATTTTACTGCTTCTGTTTCCAACCTGAAAGATTATTTTTGTTTAAAATTTATCTATTTTCTTCCCCCAGCAATAGCAGTTAGGCTAATACATTATTGTTGCTTTTTAGAAATCTTGCTGAACTTTCTTTGGAAATTATTTGGTTTAGGAATATAAGATTATTATAAAATGAAATTTTAAAATGATTTTTGAAGTATTGTTTAGGAACAATATACTTAGGTTTCATATTTTATTTGATTTGAACTAGAGGAAATGGTTTTGCCACAAACCTAATTTTTCCTATCAAAGAAGCTTCTGGTTTTCAGTGCACAGAGCACTATCACAAAACTTTTAACATTAAGACCTATCTAATTGCCCTGGAAAAGGTGCTTTTCTCAGGATTGACATGGTATGCTTTATTTTGTTCAGTGTGTAAGAAAGGTGGGAACAGATGGGTTGGACTTAATTCATGATCTGAGCTGAACTGCGGGTTAGATGAATTTGTATAAATTTTGAATCATTAGAAACCTTCTCAGCTTACAAGTCAATGCAACCAGGAATAAGTTCTGAATGCTATTGTTACTGCAAGTTTAATATCTCATTTATCAATACAGCTATTTAGCACCAAGAAAACCACTTTTTAGTTTAGGAAAAAATTTTTTGGCTCACACAGCCTGGCACTGTTGGAAGTTGGTGGTGATCACATCACCCTGTGATGCACAGATGAGGCACAGACAGCAGAAGATTAATCTGTCTCAGGATGGAAGATGCCAAGAATGTGGTGTATTTGTGGTGTACTAGTCAGGAGAAAGAAATACTTGAAAGAATGGTAGGAGGAGTGGGTATACTGTAAGTGCGTTTATGGAGTAACACACTAAATTAAAAACCAGTTGTTCACAATTTGTGAAAAAGATTTGACAAGAATGCAGACTCCAGAGATCCTGAGTTTTTGCTAATTTTGATGTAAATATTGATTTCCAGTTGCAGAGAAAGGAGCACGGTTCACTATCAACAGACATTTGAATATTCCAGTTACAAGGTTTGCCTGGGTGTTGTGAAAGTCCTCATTAAATTATTGTCTGAGGGTGGTGTCTTATTTAATGAGCTAAGTCTGCTCAGACTGTCTAGACCAAGACTATTTCCATAGTATGACATGTCTTTGCACTTTGATCAGTATTCATAGTGTCACTTCTTTAATATGCCACAGAGTTAAAATGTTTCTATTGCATCAGTGTACCATGTAGTGTGTATTTTGCATTCCTCCCATGGTCTATGTTTATATATATCTTACCATAATCCTTGAAATTAAGAAAAAGCCTGATTTCCCAATGGATTTGTGTTATGTGTGCCCTCCCTTTGCAGTATCTCATCTTCTTATCATGACCTTGATGTTGTTTTCTGAAGGGCCGTTGCCCCACTCCAGTCCCTTTCCATTTCCCCTCACACATATTCAGTTGAATACTAGTGTACATTATCTGAAAGCTCAGCATGTGCAGTTCAGCTGGCCAGCACTGTGTGCTCATAGGCCATCTGGATGAAGCCTCTCTGGTTTGATAAGGAAAAAGTGGCTTTAATACTCCCCCATCAAAATGTGATTTAATCAGTCTTCTATCCTAACACAGCATTTCTTGGGGATTTTTAGTTCAAAGTCTTCAACCGTATTTGACAGACATGTAAAAGATGGACAAAATTGAAGAAGCTGTTATAAGTGAAGGAGAGATACAAACATATTGACAATTTAAGGGTTTGAAGAGGTCTCACTTCCCCAAGGCAATGGCAGCATGAAGAATCTGAAACTTTGTTGTATGTGTTCCTTGAACTACTTGTTACTGCAGGCCACTAAAGTTGCATGATGGGAGTGGGATGGGCCAGTGAAGGGTGACTCCCACTAAGTCAATGTTCCAGCTGCTATGGGGTCATGCCAAAGAATCTGGAAATCAAAAGGTACTGGTCTCTGAGCCCATAAGGTGGTACAGTGATGCCGGTAGAGTGATGGTTGGATGTTTCAAATTGTTTTGCTAACTTTCTCAAATTTCTGTCTTCTGTGTTATTGGAGAAACTGGAGAACTGTGTTTTTTCCTAAGTGAAATGTAGGAAACATGACTTTAGATAGAGTGCGGAGAAGATAAGTGACACAAAAGGCATAGCTGTACAGAGAGGTGCGTGGTTACTGTGGATTGTGGTTTAACCCCAGCTGGTAACTAAGTACCATGCACCTGCACTCTCAGTTAGCCCTACACCCCAGTGGGTCCTGGAGAAGAACTGGAAAAATGTAAACCCTGAAGGCTGAAATAAATTGTAATAAAGTAAAAAGTTACAACAACAAAGTAAAGGGAGGTAACAAAAAGCGAGAGAGGAATAAAATCCAAGGAAAAACAAGTCATGCACAATGCAATTGCTCACTACCTGCTGTTTGATGCCAAATCTGTCCCCAAGCAGTGATCACCCCTTCTGGCCATTTTCCCCCAGTTTGGATACTGGGCGTGATGTTTTATGGTATAGAATATCTCCTTGGCTAGTTTGAGTCACCTGTCCTGGCTGTGCACCCTCACAACTTTTTGTGCACCTGTTAACTGGCAGTTCATTGGAGGCTGAACAGTCCTTTGATTTAAGGTAAACACTACTGAGCAACAATTAAAACATCAATGTGTTTTTAAGATTATCCTCATACTAAATACACTAGGAATAAAATTACTTCTGTCCCAGATGAAACTAGGACAGTAAAGTTACTCTCTATTGTCTAGCACATACAGGCATGTTAGTTCTGATCCCTAAAGTTATACTGGTGTGTCCTTAGGACACTAGTTAATTACTGTGGCCATCCAGGCTAGAGCACCCAGTCTGAGTGTTTGGGTGACATCCTCCATAGCGTGCTGCAGACCAGGGAAATTGTCCATCATCCTGGAGATTCACAGTTACCCTCAATAAAATTATTAGAATCTGCCTCACCAAAAGACACTGCCTAATCCTGAAGGTGCTTGAATTTCAGACTTGACTGAGAAGCCAAAATTTGATGAGACCTGAAGTACAAAGGCCTGTGGCTTCTGAGCTGCTCATTTTCTCTAAAGTTTCTGGTCATTCCTCTTTTCAGTCTTTCCCCAATGTAATAATTTTTTTCAACAAATTGAACACCTGACCTGCCCTCAGTTTCGTCTACCTATGTCTATTGGGCTGAACTGCAGCAAGTCAAACTTGAAATCAATGTAAATATCACCTGAAGATATGGGGTTTCACATTTAAACTGGGCAACCTAGTCCTACCTGTGCATGGAATGTGCAGCTGTAGCCAGACAACAAAAATTTCACTCACATCCGTGTCCATACCAGAGAGGGTCCTGATGACTTCAGCTAGCTTTCCAGACATCTAATAGCTGCTCACAGTGAATACACAGTGAAATATACTCCCGAGATCTCTTTTTCCCCCCCTTAATAACAAAGATACTAAGCTACTAGAGAGCATCCAAAGGAGAGCTACGAAGATAGTGAAGGGCCTAAATGGGAAGCCATATGAGGAGCAGCTGAGATCACTTGGTTTGTTCAGACTGGAGAAGAGGAGATTGAGGAGAGACCTCATCAGAGGCTACAGCCACCTTGTGAGGCAGAGTGGAGGGGCAGGCTTCTCTTCTCTTCTCTTTGGTGGCTAGTGATAGGATCCAAGGGAATGGCCTGAAGTCGTGTCAGGGGGGGATTTGGTTGGATATTAGGAAAAGCTTTTCCACCCAGAGTGTGGTTCGGTACTGGAAGAGGCTCTTCAGGGAAGTGGTCACAGCACCAGACCTGGACAGTGCTCTCAGGTACATGGTGTAATTTTTGTAGCTGTCCTGTGAAGGGCCAGGGCTCAATGACTAGCACATCTGACTAGGTCCAACAGTGAAAAAACAACCACAATATAGCTCTTTTTTTCCTGTCAAAAAAGCCATCCTGCAAATCTAGAAGTCCAGGAGATTTCATATCAAGATACCATTGTATGGCCATTTATCTGAATTAGATGGGGATGCATATTTAAAGTTAAGAATGTAACATTATCTGGTAAAAACCAATTTTATATTTTTTTGGTCAATTGCCAGACTTTGTCTCAGAGGGAATTTGCATGAATTTCAGAGTAACATAAGACTCTCAAGCTATAAGCAATGTCCAGAACAGCAGAGAATTGCATCACATGGACCAAAAATACAGACCCATGAGAACCACATGCTGTTACAGGTAAAACTGTTGACAGGTGACAAATGACAGCCAACTCCAAAAAATGCCATGCTATCCTGGTGCACCAATCATGACAGAGCTAAGCTTCACACTACTGCTCTTTATACAGCATATTTGTAGCAGGTTTCTGTGGCAAGGTTTTGATAGCCAGGGTGGTGCTACAGCTGTGGCTTCTCTGAGAAGCTGCTGCAAGCTTCTCCCATGCCTGACAGAGCCAATGTTGGCAGCTCCAAGGAGTCACTTGCCAAGTCTGAGCCCACCAGCTGCTACACTAGCACCTCAGGGGTAATGTATTTAAGAAGGAGGAAAAGTTATTGACCAGAAGCAAATTGCAACCAGAGAAGAGAGGAGTGAGAATATGTGAGAGAAACAACTCTGCATGCCCAAAGTTCAGTGTTGAAGGAGATGGAGATGGTGCTCCAAGTGCTGGAGCAGAGATTCTCCTGCAACTCATGGTTAAGGCCATGATGAGACAGGCTGTTCTGCTGCAACCCATGAAGGATGACAGTGGAACCTAGAGGTCATGGAGAACCCCACAGCACCACAGGTGGAGGTGTCAAAAGAAGGCTGTAGCCCCATGGGAAGCCCACGGTTCAGTAGACTCCTGGCAGAACCTGTGGCCCCATGGAGAGACGAGCTTATGCTGGAGCATCTGTCCTGGCAGGACTTGTGACTCCATGGGAGATTCACACTGGAGCCATCTATTCCTGAAGAACTGCACCTCAGTGAAGAGACCCTGTGATGGAGCAGTTGGTGAAGACCTGCAGCCTGTGGGAAAGACTCACACTGGAGAAGTTCATGGACAACTGCCTTCTGTGGGAAGAACTCAACATTGGAGTAGGTAAAGGACTCCTGAGGAATAAGGAATAGCAGAAATGTGTGATGAACTGACTACAGTGCCCATTCCTCATCCCTCTGCACAGCTGTGGAGAAGAGATAGAGAATCTGGAATAAAGTTAAACTCGTGAAGAAGGAAGAGGTGGGGGAAAGGTGTTATTGAAATTTGGGTTTACTTCTCATTAATCTACTCTGATAGAATTGGCAAGAATTGTAGTTCATTTCCCCAATCTGAGTCTTACTTTCTCCATGATGCTGATGGCTGAGTAACCTCTCTGTCCTTACCTTGACCCTATGACCTTATGTCATATTGTGTCTCCCTGTACAGCTGAGGAGGGTGATAGAGTGGCTTTGGTGGGCACCTGCCACTCAACCAGACTCAAACCATCACAGTTTTTTCTGATGCCTAACATGAGGCATGAGGAATTTGAGTTAAGGTTGTCAGTGGGGAGTAGTAGTTGGCAAAATATAGACTGAACAATGTGACATGTGACAGACTGGAATGATTGTGAGGAATTTCTGTTGTTGTAATTGTTGCAATGGAAGGAGGTGTGGTTTGTGTGTAAATTGTCCACTTCCATCCAGTGTTGTCACAATATTATCTTGATTTTGGTGCAGGAATTAATTTTTTTTTTTTTTTTTTTTTGGTTGATGTCTGTTGTCGACACGAGTGAAGATTGTGTGATGAATGTGGATTTTAATGATAATTCTTATATATGTGATTTAGAGAGGTAGAGTTGGAAGGAATAGTGCTTATACCTCACTTGCATTGACCTGGACAAAGACTGGTGGAGGGAAAGCTACCAGGAACCCAGTGCATTGTCAGCCTGGTATGCTGATGAGCGACTGAGTATGGTGAACAGATCTGGGGAAGTGCTGTGAGAGAAACATTTCAAAGAAGCTGAAAGCCCTTCTGTCATTCATTAATTCCCATTTCTATGGCTCATGTTCCCTTAAGGCAACAGAGTGCCACACACTCCTCTAAAGTTAGTGAAATATAAGACCTTTAAAATATTAATATTTCTTGGGACCGCTGGGTGGGTTCACCACCTGCTACCTCATAAAGCAGCTGTCTTAAGCACTTTTAGTCACTTTTTACTTTTTCTATTTTAAAACCTTCATTTTGCTGAACTCCTCATTACAGACTGATAAGACTAAAAGGGACTAAAAATTATGCCGCTTTCCCACTGTGTGCCTTAGGCTGTATGAGTGGATGTACTTCATATGTCATCTGTGCAGCTTTAAACTGAACAGTTAAGCACAATAAATCTGCTCAAGAGTATTGGAGTCCTAGATTATGTTGACACATCTAATCTGCTTCTTTCTATCTGTTTCTACCTGTTTTTGAAACATCCAGGAGTCTCAGAGTGTTGTTGGGTTTTTTTTGTTTTGTTTTGTTTTGGTTTTTTTTTTTCCCTTTCCCCCCCACATTAGCAAAGAAGTCTGGTTGCTCCCAAATTACAGAGAAGCTGGACACCAGCAAAAAGCAACCAATCTGGGGCTGTACAAGGCGTGACCAACTGTCTCGTATGTACAAGTTTGTATAGTTCAGTTTTGTGAAGATTTGGCCACTTGCATTAGCTTCCTTTGAGTTAATTCTTATAAAACAATGCTATGTGGGCATAACATCCAAAAGATTTCAGTTAGAAATGAACTACAAACAGTTCCTTCTATTAATGAAGTCAAAGACAACTGTCAATTAAACAGCTACCTGACCCTCATGTATCAGCTTCTTCTAGGTGCAGCTGAAAATTTTTCTTCAGACATAATTTTAGTTGAGTTTAAGTAATGGCATCACTGTAAACTTAAAATCTGGAACATAGATTGTAACTGCTGTATCTCCTCCCGGAAACACCACCCAGCTCTTTCAGCTATTATTTCATGTACACACCTTGTCTTAATTGTTAGCCTGTTAATGGAGAGAAATGTGTAAGCACCATTCAAACTGGAAATAAACCTGTATAATGAGCTAAATAACATTGTCCAAAATGCAGAGGCACTAGTTTGCCTGTTGCTTCTGAGGCATTTCTCAGTATATGAAGTAATTTACTGTTGTACACACAGTTATATTAAAATGGCATTCTTACTTCTTAAAAGTCATAAGAAGAGAGAAGTTTTTCTTGAGCATAAGCTTTTGACTTTTTGAAGATCCTATAAGAAGAAAAGAGCTTTAAAGAGAAGTCACCTGAGTTTTGCTGTTAAAAGAGATCAGGTGGCTTTGTGGTTATGGAAAATAGCACTGAAAATTGTGTGTGTGCAGCACAGTATGGCTTTGAAATACTGAGGGAAGTCTGGAGAAACTCTCAGCAATGCCTGCCTTTTCCTTCGATGTCGCAGTGACTTATCACCGGTGCTAACTGCAAGTTTCTGGTTAAAAGCAGTCTTCCCTTCATGCTGAAAGGTATAAATGTAAAACCACTTATGGAAAGATGAAAAATAAGGACAAATAACTAGACTAACGTCACTGTGCTCTGAAAACAGATGTCAATGAAGCCTTTCAGAACACCATGTGAAACCACAGATGAATCTTTCTAAAGCATCACAGGCGTGCTTTCCTAGAAACCTGGGAGATCATTACCTCTAGCACACTTTAATCTCCTCAGAAGATAAAACCAGTCACACCAAATGCCACAGGGCGTTAACACCTTTTGATAAAATACCTAACAAGACTTCATGCAATCTGGGGATTTACCACAGTTAGTCAGAAGTATTTATTCATCATTCTGAGTGGTGTCTCAAACTTTGTTGGACAAATGGCTTTTACTGTGGCCTCAAGATCGGGTCCTAATGAACTGCGTTGGGGTTATCCTAAGTGAAACTATTGTTTCCTATTATGACATTTAACTGCTCTTTCTCTGTAATGACTGTGAAGTTGTGTGTCAGCATAAAGCATCATTTGCTGCATCTTACAATAGCTTCAAGTTTAAGTCTGAATACCTGTGTTTACAGGAACCTTCCTAGCTTCCTAATGTGGGCTTGGTGAATCTCATCTGTGCTTCAAATTATTGCTTTGCTTAACATAAGCTATTAAAGGCATCTTATCTTACTCATGACTGAAATCACTGCATTTGTGAAAGGTGAAAAGCAGCCCTTTTAGCTTAGTATGACAAAGTCTTCCCTAAAGGACTTATATTTGTTGGGGGAGGGTGGGG
>VXAU01004949.1:15742-129668 GCA_013399695.1 Formicarius rufipectus
TTTGTTTGTTTGTTGTTTTGTTGTTGTTGTTGTTGTTTTTGTTTTTGTTTTTGGTTTTTTTTCCCTTCTCTACTGTCTCAGTGCTTTGAGCTTATCAAAGAATTAAAAATAAAAACTGTGCTTTCAGCTGACAGTTTCCAGCTCAAATGGAAAAAAGTGGAGAAGAGAGGCAACGTAAGTTTCAGTGTATTCTTAACAAGAATAACAGACCTTCTTCAAACCTCTGAAATGTCAGTCACGGTTTAATGATTTAATAGAACATGAGTACTGAGATATTTAGATTTAGATTCAAGTTCTGATTGCAGTGGGATTTAAAGAAACTTAGGTCTTGGTTATGTGTCTTTTGTATACATAAAATACAAATGCATATGTTTTATTCCTTTAGAAAATGCTATAGGAGTTTTCTGCTTTTTGATACATTTTTTATTGTATCATATAATGATACAATAGTTTGTGTGGGAAAAGATCTTTAAATCTCATCCAGTCCAATCTCCCTGCAATGAACAGGGACATCTTCAAGTAGATCAGGTTGTACAGAGCCCCATCCAACCTGACCTTGAATGTTTCCAGGAATAGGGTACCTACCACCTCTCTGGGCAACCTGTTTCAATGTTTCACCACCCTCATTTAATAGTTTACCGCTCTTGTGTCCTTTGCCATTGGAAGGAAGAAATGTATTTTTGGACAGCCAGTGACATGGGGAACATAATCTACTTAGTTATACTGTGATTTGATTTGATCTCTTCCAGACACGCTTTGAATTCTCTGTTCTTTCCATCACTTTTGACCTTAAAGATCTTCCAAGACAGTAGCACACATTTTTTACCAAATGTGTCCTAGAACATCAGAGACAGCTAGACAAGTCAAAAGCAACTCATTCACCTTGGATGTTCATAGCAAATGTTCTCTCCAGGACTTCCTCAGGCTTTGATCCATTTTCTAAACTTTTGAATATGAAGAGTATTTTAAGACAAAAGTAAGCTATATGGTGAAAAGTTGCAGGGTAGTAAATTGAAGCTGTCTAACTGACACTCAAGACAGATCAACAGATATCTCTTTTTCACTGTCAATTACCTAGATATATAGTACTCAAAGGTTATCTTCAGCATTGGAATGCTGGAGAGAGTTTATTCTGAGTTGGACTTAGGTGACATTTTCCCTTTACAGGTTAATGCAGATGACATAGCTAACCAGCCTGTACACCCTGGCTTTGTAAAATACCTTGTGATGGATGTAGATTCATGAGAAGAATGCATTTGCTTTCCTGTGGCCTTGAGATAATGTGAAGCGGCAGGTTGCAAAGAGGTGTCAGAAAGTTTAACAATAAGGAGAGCAACCCTACAGAAGTCTAATACTGTTTGTAATAAGCAAGAAAGGCAAAGTAATCTAGTATTGCCTAAAGGGTAATTCAAGGGATCTTTTTTTAAAAAAAATTCTACTCTTCTTATGAAGTGTCAAACAACATCGTTGCTTATGAAGAGTATCCTTAATCCCAATGCCTTGTAAAATAGTACTTCAAATTTTGTTTTCATCAGTTTGCTTCGTCTATAAACATTTGAAAGCAAACTGAGCAAAATAATCATAGGGAATAGTATGTGCATTTTCTTTGCATAACTGAATCATATTTTTGTGCCTAGATAGTAACAGTACTCAACACCAAACGGCAGCAAAATTATTAAGAAAATCAATACTAGGATTTGCCTGCTGCATCGCTGTAAGTCTAAGAAGGCAAGCATTCAATAGCAAGATGAATTGCATTAGTGATTGAAATGTTACTACTTAGGTATTTTAATAGATGTATTTTTGTTGGTGTGAGAAAAATCTCCTTTATTAAATTTATGAAACAACAAAAAGTAACCTGTGAAACAAAGAAGTATGGTGAACAGGAAAATTCTAATACAGCACACGCTGGGTGCTCAGATCCCTAAAGTCCAAAAAGCACATCCTTGTTTCAAAAACTATGCCTTTTGAAGGTTTTCGAAGGTCCCACTCCATTTGCACAATAGGAGAAGGTGTTCCTCTCCTCCTGGTTGGTTCTGGTGTGCTGCCCTGCCCCGGGGGCGGGACCACGGCCACGACCGGGGTTCCATCTGCACACCTGGTCAGCCACGTGACAGAGAGGGCAGAGGCTGCTTTAAGTGTGTCGCGGTCTGGAAGGGGAAGAAGACACGGTCCACGCAGGGAAGGGTGTGAACAGGCGTGAACACTTAATTAAGGGCGCATGGGACTCTTATAGGGTTCGGTCTGAGGATTCTAGAACTTGGGTGGAGTTAGGGGGTGGATTGCGACACAAAAGGAAAAGGGAAGGAGGGTCTGTAACTTATAAGGGAAAACTGGGGGTGACTTAGCCTTGTATGATGGTGCTGCAGTGTGCCACTCGCCAGCCAATGGGGTTTTAGGAGTACATGAACTAATCAGTGGGCTGTAACTGGGGTTCCCAGAACCAATCAGAACAGCTGAACAAACATAGGTAATAGAATGGTAATAATTATCTATCTAATACATTTTCTATCCTAACTGTAACAACTGAACAGTATAAAAACCTTAAAAAACAGCAGCTCCATGGCAATGGGTAGCTGGTGGTTGTGACAGACTCCAGTTAGCAGCAGACAGTTTCTTGGCAGTCCCCGACAGCTGCTTCCCCTATAGGTGCCTCCCTTACAGGTGCCTCCCCCCACATAGGTGCATCCTTATTCTATAATTATTTTATTCTATATTCTATACTTGTTCTATTAGAATTATTATATATATATATATAATATATATATATAATTCCATAATTTCCCTACATCTGACCACAGAATTCCCTGGCACCAGCTTCTGACGGGATCAGGCACCTCACAAGTACCCGACATGCCTATGAGCAAAATGAAATACAATTCCTAAGTTAGTAAAACCTTTGTTTAATTCATTTGTTTGTAATAAAACCATGTTTTTTATTTCTCATAGTGGGAAAAAAAAAATCTCTGTGAAAGGGAAGCAAACTGAAAGCTGAGGTTTGCAAAACTGATGACTTTCAGTCCTTTTTTTTTTTTCATCCAAAGATGTCCATGCCTTTGGAAAGCTGACTGGCTGGGGTAATTGATGCTTTCCACAAAATAGAGAATTCAGATAAAGTTGAAATGAGAAAAATACACAGTGAACTTCTGCTGTGTTATGCAGTGTGAGTGGGATTCTGGGGTTTTACACAGCCTTAAGAAGATGAGATTATTTCCAGGTGCCCTGATCCATACTTATGCTAAGGGTTTTTTTCCCCAACAGTGTATCAAAGTGAAGCTTGGCATGCACCTTGACATATCAGGTTGCACCAGGGTGGGTATATCAGACCCAGCACACATCAATGTGCGGATTCATTCCCCTCCTCCAGCCATGCAGTGTCTAAAGGAGTATATGGAGGTTCTTCTGGCCAGAGCTGGGTATTGCTCCAAAAGGGGACCCTTTCTGGACAGCCAAGGAAGCAGAGTTCTACAATGTGCTGGGGTCTCTAGGCAGAGAGCATAGGTACAAGCTGGGTCTCTGAAGTGGAAGGCAGAATGTGGTCCCCTCTTAACAAGATTGGAGAAGCCACCACCACAGTTGCGTGTGGAGCAGGACTGGGAGGACAGGGGTGTCTGAGGCAGCTGATTTTGCAAGTATATTTATGCAGAATATCAAGAAAAAACAGACTCAGAATGGCAATTAGAAGGCATTCTCTGGCTGTGCTCTAAGAAAGAATATTAAAAATGTTTCCAGACAATGGTTAATGTTGAGGAAAAACCCCATAACAGCAGAAATAGATGTGTGTTAAGCAGTAGATATAGCAAAGTGGGCTGTTACTACCAGGTCATCAACAGCCCACAGTGATGCAGAGGACAGTTTAATAAACCCATTCAGAGAGGATTACTGCTATTAGGAATAATGATCAGTGGCAGCACTGTGCTTTATATGAATAATGGGGGCTATATCCAGCAGCAACAATCTTTGCTGGAGCTATTTTATGTCTGCTGATATGTATGACATTTTTCTTTGATCACAGCCTAATGGTAGTTTGGTTCTTATATTTTCATAATTATAAAAATCTAAAACCAAACTCTGCACATCAGTGTTATAGAAAAGATGGGCGAGCATCCAAGGTAGGAAAATATTTGAAATGTGGTAGAAGACTGCAAAGTTAGGGTTCTAAAAAAGCTTTCTTTTATTATTATTTTTATTCTATTAACCTGCCTCTGTCTGCTCAGAGTCATAGTCAGGAATTTCTGCACAAAATCTTTCCTTCTTTCCTATGAGACGCAACACATGAAAGTGAGCTGAACTGTAAATCTTCTTGTAGGATCCCTGCAGGCATGCTCTCAATCTGCTTGGGGTCCAGTGCAAAGTGTTCTGAGATCTGGAACTGCATTAATGTAATGAAAAACTTCTTCAAATGATGGAGCAGATTATTTCTGTAAATGATAATTTGCAGTAGATTCTAACCTTGAGATGTAGGTTGCTACAAAAACTGCTCTACTGGTTTAACATAAATGTGGGAAGGGCTCAATTACATTACAGAGTTTGGGAACTCTTGCTGCTGATCCAACAGAAGTCTTTCCTTTCAAAGATATTAACTTTGAATCTAAAGGTGTGGTGGAGTGGCAATTAGGAGAGACTATGTTTAATATATGGTCATTGAAGCTTATTAAAAAGATGAACATGTACCACAATTTTTGCAGTGTAGATTCATACATTAAGGAGAATTCTCACTGATCAGAAAATAAGTACATTATTGCTCATAGAAACGAAAATTAAAGTAAGTATGGGACAAAGAAGAGCAAAAAACAGGGAACAATTTGAATTCTCCTTCCCATGGTGTGCTTCAGATATTATGGCAGGCATTATGTTTCAGAAGTTAAGCCTTTGTCTAGCAAATCTTCCACACAAGAAGAATTTTCCAGATGAGACATGAAGAGGGAACAAAATGGCTTTATATTTCATTTATATTAATTTGTATTTCACAGGTCTTTCTGCATGATCACTTTTTCAATAAACCTGTACAGAGCCAAGAAACAATAAATAGTAGGAAGTAATTGGCCTCTGGAATTTTGCATTAATAGTGAGGATCTGACTTTTGCTCAAAGAAAATATGCAAACCTGTCAACACAAAGCAATGACTAAAACTAAGTAGGCACTGTTCTGTATCCAGAGGACTGTCTTGCACTTGCAGGCATCATTAATTTTCAGTTTCACTTGATTCTCACAGGCCTAGCTCTACTGCCACTGTGAATTATACTTACTGATTTCAAAACCAGCCAAGTTAAGGCAGTGGTCTGGAAATCCCATCTCTGTCTCTGATGGAAGGCTAGTCCCTGCTTGGATGCAGAGAACTTTTCCTTTCTGAGTCCTGTTGGAAAGATGAGAGCCATGCCACTACTTTCCCTGGTGCCCTGACCACTCTGGAGTTCAGTGTGGCAACTGACGCTACTTCCTGAGTCACATTGCAGATTTAAACCAGACATCTGAAAGTCTTTACATTACAATTATTATACTGAGGTCCATGAAAGCTGGAATTTAATCTCATGTGGAGAAATAGAGATATGTGGTTGGATTACATGAGGACACAAGCATGTCAATGAAAAGACTATGGGAACTAGACATCACACCAAGTTGTTATCCATTTATGACAGTTTCAGTTGGAAATGCAGCTTCTCTTCAGTGACTGTCTCACTGGCACACTGTGAAATCTTCCAACATTCCTTTGTCCTGCAAGTTATCATGCTCCAGCAACGTCCGGCTTCTAGAAACAAAGTACCACGAGCTCTGAGAGACATTACCTACCGCAAGATCTGGTGTCTGTAACTTGTAGGCACGTCCTGCTTTCATGGGATCTTGTTTTTGTGTGAAATGGTGACGTAAATATAGCTTATTTTGCATCACGGTTATATTTTTCCATGTCTGCCATCACGTGCAGCTGCTGTGACCCCTGCAGCACTCATGTTTTTTCCCTTTTCACATGCATTCTCTTATGAAGAGACCAAGGGATGTGGCTGTATATGGAGCCAATTTTAGGTACTTTGGTGGAGACTCTACACTTGAAATAACAATAAGCTGATTGCCATGCTGCCAAATAAACAGGAAAAAAAAGCTTTTCTTGTTTTTTTTTTTGTTTTTTTTTTTTAATGCATTAGGTTATTTTGTTTTAGAAGTTATCTGGGCTGTTGTTGATAGATCCCTTCTGCGTTGCTTTCTGTGTGTTCTGACATGATATGGTATAACCTGTTGACTCTACTTACAGGTTCACATTCCCAAGTGTGTTTAAATGGAAAATAATCCAGTGTTATAACAAATCAAAGCTCAGTATAAGTGGTTTTTCAGTTTGTGGGACAAAAAAATAGCCGCTTTGTTGAAGTGTACTGGTCCATTGTAACAGTGTTCCTCTTATAACACAAAAAAATGCCATTAATAATGAGAAAACATTGCCATGCAACTTTCACTTACATGTTCAAGGAATTCTCTATTTAATGTCTACTGCAAATTGCTTACAAAAAGTACCTTGAAACTGCTTGATTTTTTTGTCCAATCATCCAAAACATGTCTGAGTTACAAGAGTCAACAGAAGTACATAGCTTGTTACTGGTGAAATGCTTTGGTTACTTAGGGAACATTTTACAAGAGATTGATATGGAAAGCCAGGAGTCACTTGGCTAATTTATTGAATAGCTTCTAACCTCTCCTGTCTGAAAAGATATTGTCAATTATTTGTCAAAAGCAGGTATCTGAATCTCTCCAGTGTTTTTGCTAGGGTTATGTCAGTAAGGCCCTGACTGAGCAGCACCTAGTTGGCACTGTCATTGCCAGGTAGATGTGCTGGAAGCTCAGTGTGCTGTGTGAATTTCAGTGCACCATTATATGAAGTCACACCTGTCATAAATTGCTGCTTCTCATCTGCCAATGAGTTGTTGTACACTGAATGAATGTCTCTGTCTGTTATCAGAGAGGACAAAAATGAAACTGCTTGAAAAAAATGTGAAGGAAAAGTATAATACTTTGTGGCACATGGTAATGCCTAAGAAAAAAATCAGGTAACTCCCTTCTTGCCCAGTGAGGATGGCTAGCCATCCTGATGTGACAACCAATCTACCACAACTGCTGACACACCTTCTGCTTCACTGGAGGTGTGGTACCTGTCAGACTGCCACCCCAGCACTACAGTGCCAATTAAAATACATACCATGCAGAGTTGCTCCATGCACTGTGACTTCTGTACCACCTGGTTTGGTTAGGAAAGATGGAGAGAGGTTTAGTCACACAGTGAAATGTTCTGCCCATGCATGTTAAATGGAGAGCCTGCTGGCTTGCACTGTATCTCACACTGACAAATCCTATACTTTATGAAATAAATTGGAATTTTGGCATTGATATCAAAGAGTAGAGGCAAAAAAACAAATTGCAAAAGAAAAAGAAAAACAAAAAAAAAAGGAGATTTTTTTGGGACCGGCCTGGATGAAAGAATAGTCTCTGGCCTCACTGGAAAAGGTGGTTGTGAGTCATATTTGCCCTTTGTTGCTGCTGGTCAGGGACAGATTAGACTTTGAAATAAATAAAATAAATTCTAAGGCAACTCTTGGATTCATCCCACCATTGCATGGCCTCAATCAGAGAGAGACCTCTGGGTGTCTGAGTCTTTTCACCAGGCTCAGAACACCATGAGCTTCGAACAAAACCAGGATGCCTTACTCCTGTTCTTGTCTTTGGAGAAGAAAACTCTTTTGTGGTGGTCATGAGTGGGTCTTTTGAGGGAGAAGGCTGAGTGTTGAGATAGGCAATGAAGGAGAAGGGACTATTGCTGAAGAGGAGGAATGAATATGGGGGGTTTTGTGAGAAGAGTGGAATAGCAATAGCTCTGGTCTTTCTCTCACCAAGCTTTCCTGTATTTGAGCTAATCCTAAAATGTGTAGCTTTCAAGCTCTTTCCACCCCTCTCTCTCTCTCCAGCTAAAGCTTTTCTGCTTCCCACTGCACTCACTACAATCTCAACCTGCTCACTCTCCTGGGACCTGCAAATGCATGTGGTGTGATGGGCCAGTGACTGAGATGCCCTATCTCCTCTGGCCAGCGCTCCTTGTGTCTCCTCCCCAGGTAGTTCCTACTCATTTTTCTTTCTTTACCTATGTGCTACACGTGTGAGTGAGTGAGCGTGTGTGTGTGCATGAATACACATAAACACATATATATCAGCCCTGACGGTGGAGCACAGCCTGGGGGTCAATGTACACATGAAAAGTTTGATGGATTTGCTGCACCATTTTCATGGCTCTTTAGTGTTGCCAATGACATAATGTAGATAACAATGCAGGTCAGGCAGGGCATCTCACTGTCCTTCCTCTACCAGAGATGAGAAGGAGTTATTCTCCTGGAGTTAGAAAGATGTCTACTATCCACAGAATGGATTTGCTGAGGGAGCTGGAAAACCTCATATATAAGGGACCTGTAAAATACCTTGGAGCTCAGAATGCTGAATCTGAATTTGCCGTATCTGCCGAGGCTGGAGTATGAAAACTCCAGCAATATCTTTCCCACCCAGTATGGAAATTCCTATGTGGAAGGAAGTGGTGTTTCACACATGTACCCAGGCTATCCTGACACAGAGGCATGTTCTGAACAAAACTGTGATCATAAACCAGTTAAACATAGGCAAGAGATACAGCTCAGAAGCACAATAAACACATTACCTGTAGAAATGGTGTGCTGGAGTTTGTTTTTTTTTTTAAAACATTGTTGGTACAGACATGCAAAAATTACTATTATTATTAATTTTTTTTATTTTTTATTTTTTTTTAAATTTTATTTTTAGTTTCTACAAAGTATACAAAACTTACAAAGGGAGGGAGCAAGTCTGTGACATTTCAGTCAATTAACATGGATATACTAGGATAATGGAGAAACTTCCTCATACTTTATATTGCTCAATCTTCATTTGCAATGACATTTTACAAAACTAGCATTTATTTACTTTCAAAGACATTACACTGAGTCTGGAATTGACCACACAGAGAAATGCAGGGTCCTTATCTTGCTAAGCTTATGCTGATGATTTGCCAGAGCCAACACTAACCTCAAGGAACTCTCTTTTAAAAGACATGAAAATGTATTAAAGGTTTATAAAATATGTGAAAAAACTTAAAGCAAAAGTGAGCAAGGTTGGCCTTGATCCATCATTAGTATCTTATTGTCAGAAACATTGCTGTCTTTTAGTGTAGGTGAGGAAGTGGGAAGGAAAAGAAGATAAACATGATCAACAGGGAAGAGATAAAAAGAGAACCATGTGTGAAAGAGTGCTGGATGTGCTGTGTATGCCTTGTGATACCCCTTTAGTGAGAAATAGAGAGGAGACACCCATGCACGCAGTCCTCCACTGCTGCAGATGAAGAAGTGTCAGCTTGGAAACTCATCCAGTGGTACCAAGCACATGCTCATATCCTGTGTTGGTTGGCATGTGACAGTGATGTGACGATGTCCTGCAGGTGGCTGGGAGAGAGGATGATGGAACAAAGCAGTCATTCATTCTGTGCCCTTCAGAGGTATTCTCACAGTGCTCAACTGAATGTATGAATCAGAAGGGCAAATACACACTGCATTTTCTGTCTGGAAATTCAGACTTTGTGTCTCTAAAACACTTCTCTGGCACTCTGTAGAGTTACAGTGGTGTCTATCAAACATTTGCCAAATTGGGGTGAAATTCCAATCTTCGGGGCAACATTCAAGGGAGGTAGGTGCAGGCACAGATGAGAAAGGCATGCTGTAGATACTGGAGAGCGAATACTATGTCTAGCAAAAATCTGCTCAGTTTTTGACCTGTGTCCTGTCATATCACCCTTGTGTTTTGACTTAATAAACCCTGAATTGTCCTGGTTTTTAAAACAAGCGAGTCAGAAATACCAACAGTGTCAACACTTTTAAAAAATTTTTTTAAACTTCATTAGGCTTCTATGTCCTTATTTGTCTAACTAGTTTCCTCAATAAACAGTCAAATAGAAATCAATGTATTGGGGGAAATAATTCTCTGTATCTAAGAATTTTTATTGCCCATAGAAATTAATATGTCTACAGAGAAGAGTAGGTCCAGTTAATGAGACACTGTCACAAGTGCAATCACATTATAAATGTTTCTTCTGTCCCTAAATAGTATTTTATTAAGTTCAAATACACACTTTTTTTTTCTCCTTTACACTGCAGAAGAAGCAGATTAAGAGTGAAATAGGACATATGCAGCTAAGGAAATTAACTTTCTATATCAGATGCTCCATAAAACTATAGTGTCCTTAAATTAATAATTTGCTTAGATGGAGAAATGGGATTCTATAAAGTCGTTGTTGTCTAGCATGCAAAGAAAATTACTGCCTGGGCTTAGAAACAGTGGAAAGCATAGTTCTACTAATCAAAATATCATGACTGAAATTCTTGCCCATATAACTCCAAATCCTGCAACTTCTTCAACCCTATTTCAACCCTATTGTTAGAAGTGACCTAATGTTTCACCTCATCCACACTCTCTGAATTTTTTAACCAAGAGTAACAATTTTAGACTTGGAATAAAGAAAATATATGTTAGGAAAAAAAAATATATCTATGCAGAATATTCTTTCAAGTGACTTGACTGTTTTCTTTGTATTTGTACTCTTCTCGCTTTCTTGTTACTTTTTTTCCTTCATTATCCCTTCAATGTGAGATGTTTACCTTGTTCTTTTCCATCACCTGTAAAGGCTCTCCTGTCTATACATGTCTCAAGCTCTCTTGAAAATCACTGAGTTAGACTGATTTCTGTGGTGGTAAGATAAAATCAGACACAAAGAGTTGTTATGAGCATTTCAGCTGAATCAGAGAAAATCACTGAAGGCATATAAGGAAGATAAGTTTCATATTCTGTTCGCTTTATTTCTCATTGTATAAAACTAAATTTTTTTTTTTAATACCTTAAAATGTTTCAAAAATATCTTAAGTTACAAGATGTTCTTTTAGCTAAAGAACATGATTGTGATGGAAGCCTGACTTTTAGTAATGGTGCTATTAAAAATCTTCTGTGCCACTTTGAAAGAATGCTTTGAAGACCTATTTCTCTTTTCTTTTTTTTTTTAGTTTCCTAGGGATTTAATCTCACCAAAGGAAATCATAACTAGGTTGAAATTCTCACCTTGTAAAATAGCTTGATGCCTATAAATATAGTGCTGAACTTAAAAAGAGAAAAATGAGCTGATATGAATTGATTGCCAAATATGGCTCTTGGCTATAGACATCCAAAATTTGAAGACTTTTCACTTTTTGAAGTGCTGTAGAGCAGATGTCATGGTATTTCTCATTACTGTCTTTGACTGCAGAAGACAATTTTTATAAATCTGTCAGCTTTATCTTGAATGATACTTTAAATATGTATTTTTTGCAGTTTCTACTGTGGTTTCCAAATCACTTGTATGGAGAAGGCCAGGCATATTGTTCTGTTCTGAATGCGAAGAGTTCTCTGACACTGCACATTTGCAGAAAGACCATACTGGGCGAAAAGCATCAGCTTAGATAGTGTGACAGTCTATACAAATGCTCATAGTTCCTGACAACTCCATTTTCTGCTTCCATCTGTGTCCTCAGTCTTTCTGGAAATTGCGTTGCGTCAGCTGTTCTGTTTTATTACCCTAAGCAAAATTGCTTTAGAAGGATATTTGATATGGTAGCAATTTCTTGATTTTCCACAGAAAAGCTAGAGTATTTAACACTCAATAAAAGAAGTTGTACATTGTGCACTTACAATTACTAGTATGTGCGTATTTAGTATCAGAAAATAATTTCCGTATTTCTGAACCTTGAAATCTTTTCCACAACTTATGCTGACCCTTTAAGAATGGGTTTTTAGAAGAAACAAACAAGCAAAAACAAAACCACCCACCCTAAAGTCAAACAAAAAAACCCCAAACCACAAACCCACAAGAAAACTGAATCAATCCAAACTCAAATAATAAAAAAAAAACCCTACTCAAGTTCTATCTGTTTTATCCTAGCAGAAAAAAGAGGCAACAAACCTAAAACCAAACACAGAGCCATATTTAAGCCTTTCAGTTTCTTCACAAAATCCTTGGGACTCCATGCAAAATTGTGGGGGTGCAACCTCTGCCCTGCTGTTTCCTGCTGTGTTGTGCCAAGAACACCTTCTGCTTAGCCACAGGCTTATGCCATCATTTGGCACCATGGATTTTTCTGCATGAGTCATGAGAAAATCTGTCTTCGTCAGAAAGAAATATAACCATATCTGTGAGCAATGCACTTTTACTGAGATAGGCAGACAAGTGTTTATTCAATATGCAAGCATTTGCAGTGTGAGGAGCTAGAAATGCCTTCCATGGTTAAGTCTTATGCATAATAATGCAAGTTCTTGTGTATCTTGTGCAGGGATTAAGTTTGGAGTAGGTCAGGATTTGTATACATTCAAATCAGAGGGATATTTTGTCACTTGTTTCAGTTGGGCTACTTCAAGCAAACTGTAAGCTGGGATCCACAATGCTGTTTCAAATATTCCCAAGCTGTCTTCTGAAGGATATCTGTATTTGTTTCATCTTTGTGGTTTTATAATATTCCCATTACAACTTACCTTCTTGCCAAGTGATCATGATTTTCCAGTTATGGAGCAGTAAGATAGAAAACCTGTCTCCTATTTATCTTCATTTATTTAAGAACAATACAAAACACTTGTTGGCACAATGTTCTTAGACTGTCTACAGACAAATACTTTGTAACCATTTCTCCCTTTGTTTCTGTTTATTGGATGCTTTTATCTCATCTTTCAATGTCAGAATATTGAAAACATCCTGAAATGCAACACTGGTAGTGGAGTCCAGTACTTAAAAAAATGTGGATGACAGATCTTCTGAGTTTATAAATCAACATAACTCCAGTGACTTTCAGTATCTGAACAGATGACTCTGGAATGCAACTTAACTTTTGGGGATTTGGATTGTTTGTTTTGTTTTCCAGTCTGTGCAATACAGTGACACATTAAAGTCATGAATTTGTGATTCATTTTTCCAACTGACCTTTTTTCTTTGTTATTTCCATATATCTCCTAATCATAACCTCTAAATTATTTACTTCTAGATACCATAAATTTTTGTTAGACCTGCCCATCTAAGTTATTTCAAAACTCATGTGAAATAAGGATAAACTACAGTCCCTCCTCCCACTTATTTACATGTCTTATATCTGTTGCTTTCAACAACAGATGTGTGATAACACACCTTTATGATAGAAGTGGAAGGTAGTAGCACATATGTACCATCAGCCTGGCTCTGCTGATGAAATACATACCGTGTGCTAGCACATTTGCATATGTAACTCATCTATCTGTTTCTGTGAGTAATTTGGCTATCCTAAAGATTCCTGCTTCTCTTAGCCCGGCGACAAGGTGCTGGGTGTGGGAAAATGTTTAGAAGCCCTTCTTTTGCTATGACAGAGGAAAACTAGCCTGAAGGAGCCAAGTGGGGAGATCCTATAGATTTTATGAAGCTACGTGAAAATTCATTTCTTGTAGATGAATTTGGGATTTCAAAACTTTGTAATATTCTGTGGTACGCATGGGAGGTCTGGCAGCCTATGCACAAATACAGTTGTGGATTCTTTCCCAGCTGGCACTGCATTTTTCTGCTCACTTTTCCTGTGTCCTCCTCTGGGATCTGTAATCAGCCTTTCAGATTTGTCAGAGGTCAAAATGCATATTTGCAAAGGGATCATCTTACAAGCACCTTTCACTTCCTGCAGTTCTCTCCTCTGACTTGCCAGTTACCTTTGCTGCTTTCTCATTGCTAGGAGATGATACAGCCTTCTAGTAACTCCAACAGAATTTGCAGTACTGTGTTATATGCCCTGTTGGTTTGAAGTAGTTCCATAGTCCCTAATGCCCAATCAATGCGCTTTTGCTATCTGTTTGTGGGGTCAAGTTAAGATTTTTCTGGTAATAGATAAAAGGTTATTCTCTTTGGAGTTGACTGACTCATCCCAGTAAATCTTTGTCCTCCTTGACTTTGTTTGACCCTTGCATTTTATAAGGTTGGGGAAATTCAGGTTGATCAGATGCAGGACAGATGTGGAACAGGGACTGCTTTAACTGAGGATGTCCCTTAAAAAGTTTGGGTTATAAAAAGTTCTACAAAATCTACAGGAAATTTATATAAATTAGAAGTAACAAGGGACACAGCTCACATTCTTTAGGCTAAAGAGCAGCCAACTGAATTTGGTTTTTCTCTTCAAGACAGGCAAATCTGAAAGGGTTAACCCTCAGTAAAGGTCTTCTTTATATTGATAATTTTATAACAATTTCTTTTAGCTGTTTTTAAAGGGAATAACTTTTTGAAATTACTCTGGAATATTACAGGGTAATCTTATGATACTGCAATATAAATTGGCATGTAACATTCAGTATACTAAATACAGAAGACATACATGTAAGACAGAACATTATTTATCTATTTATGCACCACACCCTCCTCTTCCCCCCATATATGTATGTATGTATATATCTGAGATTGTCAGTCCAATAAATGGATGTGGTCAGAGGAGAAAAAAAGTACTTGTAATCATTAAGGGAATTTAAAAAATAAGACAGAAAATGTCATTAGTATGTGACATAAATCCCTAGAATATCCATTTTTGGATACTGTGGGCAATTCTGATCTCTTCACCTCTAGAAAAACATGAATGACCAGAAATGTCACAGGAAAGACAAGCCATATCAACAAAATTATCTCAAATATAAAGAAAGGCTGAAGAGAAGCCTGCAGTTTGGAGGAAAATGCCCTGAAAAAAATTTAAGAGAAACATAAGAGATATGTGGAATGATAAATCATTTTTTACCTCGCACAGCAAAAATTAATTAACAATTGATTTAGCTAGTAGAGTGTATATTCAAAGAACTAATTGGAAACTTTTCACTTCAGGAGTAAGACAGAAAAAGAATTCATTGGCACATGAACAATTGACACAGTGGGTCACAAAAATATCTATAAAAAGGTTTTGGGGGGTGCTTTTGTTTGTTGCTATTAAATCCAAAGGTGTGGGTCTTATATCTGTGTCTGCTTGCTCCTGTGTAGCTAATAGACTGAGGGTAGAAAGATATGCTGACACATATCACTCTCTGCATGTTGTAACATCTGTTACTGACCACTTTTGGAACAGGGACACTGGCTGAGATAGATGTTTTCACATTTGTTTTATGGCATGACCTTGAAGACTAGTTTTGAAGTGGCTACCAATTTACAGGGAACTTGTAATACACTGGTGTATACTACACAGCCTGAAGGATTTCCCTTCCTAGGAGTGCAGCTCAGAGGTCTTTCCTATATATGAAGGCACAAGAGAAGGTCAGGGAGTAGTTTGGCACCTGTGTAGTTGTAGGGCTTCTCAATTAAGGAGCTTCGGCTGAGAGGCTGTTCCTGAGATGTACCTGCACAGTGGTGTCCACAAAGCAGTGGAGTGATGTTTTAAAATCGAAGTCTGTTGGGTTTTGATTTGTCACCATATTTGTGCTTTTGGAACATTTTGGAATGTTTTTTTAAACCTCTTGTTTTCTTGCGACACTGGTTTTTTTCTGTGTTAAAGAAAAAAAAAATCATCACATAATCTCCACTTTCCTATTATCATCCACTTCTTTCTGGACTCCTGAACATTGTAAGTGCCTCGGTACTTGAGAATGGAGTTTGAAGCCCTTTTGATGGTAATTTTAGACAGGATATTTTGGAACACCTTTGGTCATTCTAGTGATCCTGGTGATCTCCAATCTTATGAAGACATATAACATATGTCTAACATGACTGTCTAGTAATATTTGCTATGATGCTTTGCAACAGGTCTTTAACAGTAATTTAAGGCAATACTTGAATAAATTAAATAAAAGTATTCCAGATACAGATGGCTATGTCCTAATGCTGACAAACAGCTCTGTAGCTGATTGGTTTTGTTCACCTTTTAACATCCATGTACAATATCATCCATCAAGGGACAGAGGATATACATCCCACTCAAAGCATGCAGTCCTGGGATTGTATTCTGCAGGGCATTGACTCTGACAGGCTCAAGGATTGTGGTGGATAATCAACAGAGCATGAACTTAGAACGTGAGAGTGCATGGAATGGAGCTTGTTCCTTGAATGTGTGATCAGAATGACAGACAGTAGGAAGAGGGGAGCAAGAGACCTTGTGATTGGCATTGGTCAAGGTATTTGGAAAGTGCTCTGTTCAATATTTTTAAAAACTAGGTGGACAACTGAAATTAATTGCTTGTGCAAAACTGTTTTGGAAAGGCTTTTGCCTTGTGAGGGATTTATGTGTACCGATGGCTACATCAGTATTGAACTGGTGAGGTGATACTGTCCCTTCAGACCACCTCCTGTGGTCTATGAGCACTACCTATTTGGGCCATGGACCATTGTCAGACTCTCTATTCACTGTCATCCAGGTGCAGGCAGTCACATCTAGTATCCACAGCCTCCTTGCATTTCTTCCCCTGAGCTGGGAGCAGAAGGCAGCACCTCTGACAAAAGTGCTGATTATAAGTGTTCAGTAAAATGAGGACAGCCAGGGATCACTCTGTATTGCTGACCTTACAACCCATGCCTTCAGCCAGAATGCGATGGCAGTTGCCTGTGTAACTTGCTGATACAAGGAGACTTAGTCCATGAGATCTAAAAGCAAGGAAGAGAGTATTTGTCATTGCAGAGGATTCTTTAATATAGAAAATAAGAGATTAAGTCAGAGGCTGAAACTAAATTAGAAATTGCTATGATTATCCGGTGAACAGTGCACTTAGAGATGCTGTGAGTTTGGTTTTTTTTATATTTTCAAACCAAGTCTGGATATCTTTTGGCAGAACAATATTCTAATCTAACCATGCGGCACTTGACTTAACAATATAACTGTTTAATGACATTCTGTATTTAATGACAGTCTGTGTTTTTGCAGAAAGTCAGGCTGGATGATTACAGTAGTTCTTAAAATCTAGGACCCTAATGAAGTGCATTGTCTTCACAACCAATTAATTTTAGTTATTCATGCACTAGAACAAAATAAGATACCCTTGAGACACTACAAAGGAAATTGTATGCTTTCATTGCTGTCTAATTTTGATATGCATTGTGCAAAACTTCAGCCATGTCTTTCCACATGTGTTATAAGACCATGCCAATAGCAATAACCAAAAGTAATAACTTTCTTTCTGTCAGCATTTATTCAATTGTCTATGGCCAGATTTTGTTGCGTGTTGACTGTCAGCAGCAGCACTTACTTATTTCTTTATCAGAAGAAATACAAAATTTTCATGCCTAATTAAGTCCCTATATATTAGACTACATATTCAGTGAAGCCCCTCTACCAAGTTCAGCAGCATTACACTTGTGCAGAATTGATATATTGCACCTTGTATTTTTAAAATACATTTACACTCAGCTAAATATACTACTCTTGTCTAGTTCCAGCAGAAAGCCAGAAGCTGGATGAAGTGTAGTTCAAGGGCTACTGGTTTAGTGGCAAGATTTGTTTTGCAATAGTACTCATCATTGCACTCATCATTTTGTATGGAGAAATATAAGCAGCTCTACTCATAGAAAAACTGTTTAGGGTCCAATATCTGCATTAGCTGCACTTCAGTGAAAATGTTTTGGCTTTGAATGATGACTGATTCAGACTTATCTAGAGACAGAAACCAAGGAAGTGCCTCAGAGATATAGGAAAAGAAAAGGCCATTTAGGCATTCTAATGGTTCTTCTTCAATGTTTTCCGATCTGAATAGAAAATGGAAAATCATTTTGTGCACTATTCTCCTGCTCTGTCCTTGAGCCTATTAGTGGTCCCAACTACCCTTCCTTTCTAGATCATTATCATAAATCTCTGCAGGTTTTATCCTTCTTTTTGCCTTCTCTTCCTTCTTATCTTGATGCTGAATGTTACTGATGACGTGTTGACACCACAGCCTTGTACAGGAAAGAATGAAATACTGCTCTCCGGAGTGTGAAACTGTGAAATTGGCACGTGCCTCATCAGAACTGACATGTAAACATATGATATTTAGCCAAGTTTCTCCTTTCTATATGTTCATACTGGGGTCCAAAGTACAGGAAATAATTCTAAAGGGAACAGGAAATAAGATTGAAGATCAAAGACTTGTTTTAAGTTTCTAACTTCTCCAGAAAATCTTGTGAATCAGCCAATCCAAGTTAGCCTGAAATCTCATAGGAACATCTTTCAATATATGAGTATATACATTATCTCACAGAGGATTTTTTGGAAACCTGGCATATTTGAAATTTAGCAAGTTTCAAAAATATTTTGATTCTACAGGATTCAAAAAAGTAATTTCTTCTTTTTTTTCTTTTTTTTTTTTAAACTTCACCGAGAATAATACCCTTTTAACATAATTTTAAAGCAGATTAATTTTTTTTTGACTTAACATTTTTTTGCTCTTGATAATAATTGACATAGTTCCATGAAATACTGTTTAATATTTCTAAAGTAAAAATATTCCAAGAAAACCAGAGGAATAACAGTAATATGTTTTGGTGATATGATCCAAACATTTTATTTGATCCTTTTTTGAACATCTTGCACATCTGACTGCATGACAATGGCCAGAGTTCTGCTTTGGACCATCACACCAAGTTATTTTGTAGACTTGTGTGACAAATCTTTCATGGACTAGTGAAAGAGCCCACACATGCCCTTCCTGTTCTTGTCATTACAATTTCAGGCTGCTTCTGTCCTTAACTAGATCTGGAGAGTGAGATCATACTTTGAAAACAGAGAAGAGAATTACAGCCCACTCTCTTTTTAAAAGAAAATTGCCATGGAAATATAATACAAGCCATTGTTTCACAACTTGGACATTGAGTGTTTGTAATCCTTATTTTGTAGAAGCTTCTACAAAATATCTCTAACTTAAGTGGTGGGATTTTTTTCCTCCTCTCTTTGACCTAACAAATTGCTCTCTTCGGAGAATTTTACAACAGCTGGATTGCTCATTAATCAATGGTAAATTGAGAAAATTACCTAGGACTGATTATCAGCTGGATTTTCAGAATGTTGGAAAAATTACATCAGCCTCCAGACACTGTAACATAAGGTAGTATAACACAGACATCCCCAGCTGGGAATCTCCTGAGGGGAAGACCAGAATGGAGAAGAGAGATTGATGGCACCATGTTTTGTTGGATGTCAGCTGTGAGGAGTCAATATCATAGACTCAGAGATTTATGACTGTGTAGCTGTGAATTTATTTTCCATGCTAGCACCTGAGTAGCTGTGCCACACTGACATGATAATCTTGTGCTAATCTTACCAGAGTAATAAAAACTAAGCCCCACAAAACACTCTGTGAGATGATGTGTCTTTTGTCAGTTTTTGCAAAATATAAGTGCACGGTTCTCTCCATTAAACCCACAATGGCATATTTCTTGATGATTCAAAGTACCTGAAATAGGTGGTCTAGGAGACCTTTCCTAGAAATTCCTGTAGCAGTACCTGCATCAGAATTGCTGTAGATAATGCTACATACCTTTCATTTACTGTTTTTCCTTTAAGCTTCAACTGTGGATTGCCTATCTTCCAAGACTTGTGCTTCTTTCCAGTAACTGTAAAGCTTGTATATCAGCTTTTAGCCAGGTTTCCTAAGGAACTGAGGTTTCTGTGATAATGTGGTCTGTCCCTTCATTTGTGCACCAGTTCCCTCTGCCCTGGTTACTGGCTAGCCAAATTTAAATGAGTCTGAAGAAGTTGATGGAAATCTTAACATGAAATGTGTCCTAATGGGTTCTGTTTGTTTGCTTTTGTTTGTTGGGCTGTTTTTTGTTGTTGTTTATTTGGGGGTTTGAGTTTTGTTGTTGTTTTTTTGGTTTTTTGTTTTTTTTTTTGTTTTTTTTTTTTTAAGAAATCATTAGCTGGAGAGAAGAAAGAGATCTTAATTAACACCTCAGGGACAAAGGTAGTCGTATATCAGCTGTTTGACAAACCGATAGCAGTCAGCCACTCTTCATGCATGAAGAAGCCAACTGGCCACAGCGTATTGGTGACATGCAGGAATAGACTAACTGAGGTTACTACACTGGGAAAGAAGATGAGGGCATGTGTCTGTAAGAAACTCACACAGTTTTCCTGCTCATTAAAGAATGTGTTGGTTTGATTTACTGCTGTGTACTTCTATTTGCCATACTGAAATTCCCCGTGGAACTTAAATTCAGCCCACACAGGAAATTTCTGTAATTTTCATCTTAGAACTAAGTGGTATAGTTGTCAGCACTAGATTTCATGGCTGGAAGTTTTTCTCTTTTTATCATCTTAAGACTTGCTTTTCAAAAAAAACCAAAAACAAACAAAAACCAAACCAAAACACAACAAAAAACATAAAGGAAAAAAGTGAAAGGACTCAAAGTGTTTCATCAATGGACTGAGACACTCTTCATCTCTTCATATCTTGGAGATCTGTGTCACTCAGTAAAGGATATAGACTTTGGGCTTCTGACTTTCAACTCATTTTTATCTGCTGATCCCTGAACACTTTGACAGATGTAGTGAGGAATTTGGGCTTACTAATGGTAGGGTTTTTTTTATCACTTAACTTGGCAAGGTCTCTTAGAACCATCCCATAGATCTCCAGGAGTCTATGCACAAAATTCAGCAAATCTGTGCTTACGTCAACAGCCAGTGTTAGGGTACTGCAGACCCTTACTGTATGACATTGTACGGGCAGTGTTACCTTGGAGCTCTGAGCAGGACTGCAGTAGTCCTTATTACCATTTGCATTTATTTTTGTTCTTTACCACCAAATCCCTAGTTGCTGTAATCCTTGCTCAACCTTTCTTGTTTATCTCTTGATATCCAAAAAGCATCTGAAGAAATGTCAGGAATGCCACCAGAAGATAAGCTTCTGAGTGTGGGAGAAAGTGCTGAGGCAGAACAACTAGAGGAACTCGGCCACAAGGGAAAATAAAGCAACATAATCAGGCTCCTTGTTTGGAGTAAGTGGCTGGTAAGGCACTTGCTCCTCACTGAAGGCAGAGTATTTGGAGGAGGTTTGTTCCAGTGCTGCTCTGGCAGTGGAAGCCAGCAGAAATGCATAGAGGTGACTTGCAGGGCAGCAGAGCCCGCAGGTGGAGAGGACACTGTGGGCAGCATGGGCAGGGGAGGCTCTGCTTCTCCTGGTAACTGGACGGGGCAGTCAGCAGTTGAACAGAGAAAAATGAGCTCCAGAAAATCACTCCACTGCCAGACAGAGTGCTATTTTAGGCTGGTGTCAGTTGGCAGCCTGTTGTGTCCTCTGTGCCTGTTAGGTCTTGGGAAAGCCAAGGCCTGGTGCTCTGGTTGGCAGGTGATCCTGCCTGGTAAGAAAGGGTAAAGGACACAAACATCTCTCATGCATGTTCTTGGGGAAACCGGAGTGCAGCCTGTGAGACAATGTCCTCCAGTTTGGCCCTGAATGGAGTGCACAAGTTTGAATAAATAAATCCTGTTCCATAAGGAAATGCTCGGGTCTGTGTGTGGAGCTTTGTGACAGCAGAGATCTATTGGGAAAAAAAAAAGTAATGCATAATTTGCTTGTTCATTCAAGTTCAGTAAACCCCTTTGTGGACAGTTATTGCCTTCATGCCAGATAAACACCTCTGACAATGAAACAGGTTACTGGAGACTAATCTTCTTTCTTTGGTGGTTCCTTAGCAACTGCAACTGTGAATTAGTTGCCAAGCAGCCTGGTTCAATGTTTTGAAATGAAATAAGAAGAGAAAAAAGAGACAAATATAAAGGTGCAAGACTGAATTGTGAAGTTAAGTGCAGACTAATAAGCAAATATTTGTGCTTTGTTTTGTAAGATCATCAGCCATTAGTTTTTCTCAGCTTGTCTTAAAATACATGTATTTGTCATTGAAAGCTTCACTGTGACCTCCTGGCAGTGGAGTGCAGGGTTGTGCTGCCTGGCACAGTGGTGCTGTTGGGCTCTGAGCTTCTCCTCTATGGGCAGGAGTGAAGAGAGAGTTGGGTCACACAACACCTCCCTGAGATGCTGGCTGGGGCATCTAGGCCTCTGGAGGTACCCCTAGAGGTTATCAGTGATTTCTCTGTGTATTGATGATGGGCAGCATTTACATGATGGACATTGACAAAAATAAGCTGGAAACAAATGTCCCACCTTTGCCTATGATGAAAAGGTTTCATTCACATCCATACTGTCCTCCTGACTTGAACAGAGGTTATATCTCAGTCAGGTAAGATGAGAAGGTCCCTGGATGGGGATCAGAATCTGGGAGGGGTAGGCAGGAGTATAACCAGGGCTGAGAAACTAAATGGGAAGAGTTTGCAAGAAGAAAGAAGGCGTAAAAGGGTTGTTGGCCACTGATCTGATTCTGACACCTCCACCAAGACCCCTTTTGATGATCCAAGGCTGTGTCACAAGAATACATTTTGTGGGTTCAGGGTGGGTAATCATAACTTTTCCTACCTGTGAGGAACCTTGACAGGAGCCTGCTGGCAGTGTGGACAGTGACCTTAACCACATTAGGTCCCAGGGGATCTCACCAGCATGCCTACTACAGCCAAGAACTGGGACCACCTGTTGGTGGGAGGAACTGGGAAAGCTACTGGAGACTTGACAATCCATCCTCATCTGTGGGGGCTGTTGTATGGCCTTATTAATATTGTATGTCTGGGGTTGGGTCTTAACATAAATTGGTTTATGTTATTTCTTCCTGAAGGCATTAGGCTCCACAGTCCAGATGGTGCCCTAGGTACAGAAACCATATGGTAGTATACAGGACATATTCAGAAGGGGGGAAGAAATACATTATGCTATACATTTCTTATAATAATAGGGTCAATATCATTTATGTCAGCATTAGTTGATGACACAAATGACACCAAAGTCATGAGTGGCCATAATTAATGATGACAAAGCACAGGTACAGCACACATAGACTGCAAAAATTGGGCTGTGTCACAAGATTTAAATTAGATCTGAATTTTAGTGGTTTAAAATCCAAAGACTTTAACAAGTCAAAGGATTTTAAAGTTTTTGAGGCAGAGCACAGTACCCAAAAACTGGACTGAGCAGCATTATTGCAAATTACAGCACTTAGAGAATCATCAGATCTTGGAGATCTGAGGCATTAAACCCGAGGCAGCACTGGGTACAGCAAAGTCTCTGTGGTTGCCCAAAGAGGGACAGAGAGAGTGTGGGTCTGCCTATTGGTAACTGAGGGCCTCAGAAAGTAGGATAGGAATGGCTCAAACTGCCAGGCCAGTACTGTATTTTTCTTTTCCTGTCCTAAACTCCAAGTCACTGAATAGAGTGTTTAAAACTCAGTCTGCAAAATGTGTTTTTATTTTACACTGTCCCCTGCCACTCTAAAAAAAGGCATTTTTGTTATCTGACCTCACTAGAGCTGCATCCTTTTGCTGCTGCTGCTGCCTTTTAACGATCATTTAAAAATGATTAACAATGCCTGGAGCCACGACAGCCTGACTTCCTGTGCTGAACTTCTGCATGTCTGGATTTGCAGGATGGAGTTCCTGACAAGAGAATTTCCTATAAAACAAGGACACTTGGGTCATTGCTGAGGAAAAATGACTGCATGCAAGAGGTATAAGTCACAGACTAGTACAGATGCTCTGGCAGAGATATATTTTTACTTGTTTAGGACAACTTTTTTTTTAGCACCGGAAACACATTTGTTTGCAATTTCTTAAGCCATCAGAGCAACTGAATGACTGTCAGTGTCTGCATGAATCTAATCTTCAGTTCTCTCTTTGTAAAAAAAAACAACCCCAAAACAATAAAAAAGGAAAGCAATGAAAAAGTCTTCTTTAGAATCAGGTGGGATTACTGAAAGATTTCATATGGGGAGAGGAATGACAAAAGCTCACTTATAACATGGGGAAGTGGAGATTTTGTAGGGTTTACTTTCTGAAACAGTGTTCTCAGTATGTGGTTAACTACTGTCTCAGAAACAAAAACTCCAGTGTTTGCTGTTTGGTCCTCCAAGTAAGAAACCCAGTTTTGACTGATTACAGGACTCCTGCTCTGTCTGAATCCCTTGTGGTTCCTGGTCACATCAGGGTTTCTTAAAGCTTATTTCAGGGACTATGTTAAGGTTTGGTTATTTAGGCTGGCTTCTAAATGAATTGGCTCATCTTGAAAAGGAATTTTATTTTAGATGAATAAATGTTCATAGAGAGAGAGGAAAGAAGAGGAAATGTAATCACTGCACATTTTTGGACAGTCTAAGCTCTCCTGTCTAGCTGACATATACTTTCTTCTCCTGGGGCGCTAAATAATGGAGAACTGAATGCTCACATGCCCACATGCCTGTAGGAACATACGGGCAAGCATATTGGGCACCATGTATTCTACTAGGATAATCTTGGATGGCAGAGCTGTTGGAAGGAAGGAGGTTTCCCTTCATGGTTCCAAGGGTTCATGTCCAATGGCAGAAGTGGCACTGATGTGCTGGAATTCAGTCATCCTCATCAGGCCAGTGCCTTTTGAGACCCAAAATGCTGTATCTCACCTGGCTGGCTTGTACAACTGAATCAGAGCATGGGTCTCCTTTAGGTTTCTTGTCATCTCCATGAAGACCATATAATCAGAATCATTTAGGCTGGAAAAGACCCACTGAGCACAGTCATAAATCTAACACTGCCAAGTTCAGTACTAAACCACATCTCCAAGTGCCATGTCTACAGGTCTTTTCAATATCTTCAGGTGTTTAATCACAGAATCATAGAATCTTAGAGTGGTAAGGCTAGAAGACACCACTGGTCTTATTATCACTGGAGGTTATCTAGTCCAACCTCCATGATCAAGCAGGGTCCCCTGTACTCAGCATTCTGTCCAGATGGCTATTAAGTATATGGAGGGAAGGAGTTATGCCCATTGCCCCTTGTCCTATTGCTTGGCACCACCAAAAAGAGCCTGGCTCTTGACAGCTTCCTTTTGGGTACTTATATACAATGATACAATGCCCTCTCAGTCATCTCTGTAAGAGTCTTAACAGTCCCAACTCTCTCAGTCTTTCTGTATAAGAGAGAGGTTCCAGTTCCTTCATCTCTTGTGTCCTCCTCCACTGGTCCCACTCCAGGAGCTCCATGTCTCTCCTATACTGGTGATCCCGGAACTGGACACAGAACTCCAGGTGAGGTCTCAACAGAGCTGAGCAGGATACCCTCTCTCAAACTACTTCCCAGAGCAGTAGGGTGATTTGACCCTGGCTGGATGCCAGGTGCCCACCTAAGCTACTCTATCACTTCATCCTTAGCTGACAGGGGAGAGACAATTTAATGAAAGGCTTTTGAGTTGAGATAAAGACAAGTAAAGGTCACTCACTGATTACTGTCATGGGCAAAACAGACTCAAACACATCATTGGCTCATAGGTTGAGCACAGAGGGTAACAGTGAATGAGGTAACATCAGACTGGTGACCTGTCGCTTGCAGGGTACCACAGGGCTCCATCTTGGATCCTGTGCTCTTCAACCTCTTCATGAATGACTTGGACACAGCATTGGAAGGGATACTAAGCAAATTTGTAGTTGAGACAAAACTGGGAGGAGCTGTTGAGTCCAATGAAGGCAGGAAGGACCTACAGGGAGACCTCAACAAATTATTGGACTGGGCAATCGCCAATCACAGCAAGTTCAATGCAGGAACCTGCCAGAATCTGCACCTGGGATGGGGCAATGCCAGATGTGTGTACACACTGGGAAATAAGATCCTGGAAAACAGCATCATGGAAAAGGTCCTAGGGTCCTGGTTGGTGGCAAGTTGAATCTGAGTCAGCAGTGCCCTGGCAGCCAGGAGGGCCGACCATGTCCTGGGGAGAATCAGGCACAGCATCACCAGCTGGGTGATGGAGGGGATTGTCCTGCTCTGCTCTGCTCTGGGGCAGCCTCTCCTTGAGCATTGTGGGTAGTTTTGGGCACCACAGTATAAGAAAGACACTAAGCTATTAGAGAGAGTCCAAAAGAAGGCAACAAAGATGGTGAAGGGGTTAGAGGGGAAGACATTTTAGAAGCAGCTGATGTCACTTGGTCTGTTCCTCATGAGGGGAAGAGGAGGAGCAGGCACAGATATCACCCCTATGGTGGCCAGTGACAGGACTGAGGGAATGGCCTGAAGTTGTGTCAGGAAAGATTTAGGTTGGATATCAGAAAAACATTCTTCATGCAGAGATTGGGCATTGGAAAAGACACCCCAGGGCAGTGGTCCAAGCACCAAGCCTGACAGAGTTCAAGAAACATTTGGATGATACTCTCAGGCACATGGTGAGAGTCTTGGGGATGGCCCTGTTCAAGGGTCACATTTAAACTTAATGCTCCTTATGGGTCCCTTCCAACTCAGCATATTCTGTGATTCTCTGAAAATTAATTAAAGTTATTACTAGTCAAAATCAGAGTAGAATAATGAGAAATAAATCTAAAAACCACCTTCCCCCCATCCCTACTTCCCTTACAGGCTTAGTTTTATTCACAGTTCTCTATCTCCTTCCCCACAGTAGCCCAGAGAGAAAGGTGTTCTTTTTGCCATGGTGTGCAGTCCTTCAGAACCCAAATCCTCCAGGGCAGGACCCCTATGGGGTCAAAAGTCTTGACAGTAAACCTGCACTAGCATGGCATCCTCTCCCCCAGGGCCACAGGTTTTGCCAGGAGCCTAGTGGGCTTTCCATGGGATCAAAAGTTTCTTTTGTGCATCCACCTGCTCCAATGTGCGGTCCTCCACAGGCTGCAGGTGGGTCTCTGCACTCCCATGGACCTCCATGGGCTGCAGGGACACAGCTGCCTCATCACTGATCACTCTTCATTGATCTTGGTGTCTGCAGAACAGTTTCACTTACATGTTCTCATTCCTGTCTTCTCTCACTGCAATTGCTTCTGCATGATATAGTTTCCTCCCCTTCTTAAATATGTCATCACAAAGGCATTATTACCATCACTGATTGGCTCAACCTTGACCAGTGGTGGGTCCATCTTGTAGCTAGCTGGCATTGGCTCTGTTAGAAATGGGGGAAGCTTCTGGCAGCTTCTCACAGAAACCACCCCGGTAGCCTCTGCTGCTTGAACCATGCCATGCAAACCCAATACATTCCATTCCTTGCCACTGAGAATCACGTTTAAAAATTATAATTTAAAGTAACAATCATCACACAGTCTTTAGTCATGTCAACAGAGAGAAAAAATTGCAGACATGAAAATCAAAATAACATAATCACTGTAGCAGGGAGGACCTCTTTGATCTAAATTAAACAGAAGAGAAATGATGTGGAGTGCTTGTTGGAGCAATGCACTATGTACAGAAACACAAGTGCAAAATGCTTCAGTAGAGAAATTAAGCTTGTCAAAGCTCGTATTGACTGAAATGCTTAGTGCATTCTTATTGACGTAAACCCAAAGCAACAATATAGGCAAAAGAGATTATGAAACTGATGATCCATAATTTAAACATGTTACATAACGAATGTTTGCCAGCAATTGTTTGTAATAATTATATTTAATATCTTTGTTAGTCTGGGGTTGATGACAATGACTGGCTTTAATGCAGAACTAGTCGCATCTGTGAAATTGCACAGAGGTCAGCATTCTATTCTGAACAAGGAGTATCTGCAGTAAACTGGGAATGGAGTTTTCATGACCATTACACAATATCCAGGATGACAAAGGCAAGTTTCTCATGTAAAATCAATTTGCTGATGACAAAACTTAAAAAATCTACTACTACTATAGTTGGAATGGAAACCAGCCAGTCTGGTAGAAACAGATCTCCCAACAGATTTCAACAGAATATTTTAACAGGTTAGAAAGAGCATGTCAGTGACAACTATGAACCAGTCACAGCTTCCATACCCTTTAAGGCCAAACTGAAGCTCCATCACAAATGTCTTTCAGCTGCGTATTTCATTTACTACTGGGCTTAAGCTCACCTGCAAGATTAGAAAAGCCAAGAGGCTTCTTCATTCCATATTTGCATTAAATATATCTTTCTTTATCAGTAAGTAGACAATATATGTGCATTGTCATATAAAAAAAAAAGTATTTCTCATCAAACAGGGAAGTATCATCATGATAAATATAATAGCTACGCGAAGTTGCCCTTCAGCAAGGACTGTTACTACTAAATGAAGTCTATGAATATACAGGTCTTCAAAATGCCATTACATTTCCCCTGCTAATACCAACGGATGAAACTTCTGACTTTGGATCATTGATGATATATTCTGTATCTTTTCTCTCTTTAGCTGAAGTATTTAATAGCTTAGATAACAGCAGCTGTGGCTCACCTGTGTGGCTTACAGCCAGCACAAGTAAGGGGAGCTGGCCAAAAAGGAAATGTTCCCAGTTCTTGTGTGCACCTGGTAAATGAATTCCCTGGAGGTTAATATTAGAAATTGAGCTGTTTTGGAATTTCCCTATAAAAGGGTTGTGGTCAGGGAGTTTCTTGTTGATTTTTTTTTGTTGTTGTTGTTACCAAATAACCTTTTTTTGAGAAAAAAACTTTGTGTGAAGTTACATTCCTCTGTTGACAGGCAAGTCATGCGTAACAGAAATGCATTTTTCTCAAGTCCATGTGGCACCTGAACATCCTTCTCCCACAGTTCATTTCTGGCTGTGTTACAAGGCTATAGTGTGTTTGGTGTTGGCGTTCTTGCTGTAGCCCCTGCTAGAGGTGTTCCGTTTTGTATAAATACAATTCTTTGGGATGCAGAACTTGATCTTTCTCAATCCACATGACTGCTGTAGAATGATTTTCCCCATTCCAGTGAAAAACATACCTGTTTGTGGGTTGTTTGGGTTGTTTTTTTTTTTTTTTGTTTTTTTTTTTTTTTTTTTTTTTTTTTTTTTTTTTTTTTTTTTTTTTTTTTTTTTAATAATCACAGACTGCTTCCAATGATCTTGGCTCCTTTCCAAAGGCAACAGAGAAATTGGACTTCTTCATAGGGTTCATTCACTGACTTTTGGCCACGGACATGGGATGTATTTCACGAGCATTTAAAATTTAACTGTAGCGCATTAAGAGGATGGCTCAAATATCACAGTGACAGCATTTCATAGCAGAAACTCACAGCACGCACGTAGGATTTGCCTGAGAAATAAATGATGTACCATCTACTCTTTGTTTTTTAAGTCACCTGTGTCCTCTCTGTGGTGTGTCTTATCCTACTGGCTAGATAGAGTAAGTGATAGACCATGTGGTAAGCACAGCAAGACATGAAGTTAGTCTTGGTGAGGTATAGAGTCTGTCTGAGTTAAGGGAATAAGGTCCAAACAGAAGAGGATTAGAATGAAAGCCCATTACTTCTGGTTAGATGGACTGGGACTACCATTTTCCTGGGGCTGTGGGGGTGGAGAAGACAACACACTGCAAAAAAAAAAAATTCACAGATTTTGTATGGAACTGATTCTCATCTTCATTTAAGAGGAATTCCATTCTTGTGGCAAGGTGCCTTGCTCCAGTGGCTGTTGGGAATCCTTTGGGCCTGCAGCCAGGACACTGACTTACAAACTTTGCTACCTATATCCTGTTCTGATCCATTGCTATCCTAGATGCATGTCTGAGATCAACAAATTACCCCTCTTTTGTCTGTGAATTTTGCCCAAACAAACTTTTCTCAGGATTTTTCCAACTTTTCTCTGTATCACCCGGATTGAAGCCTTTTCTTCTGACATAATCAGAAAATGCAGAAAGACATGAAATGAGAAGACTTAACAGAAAATGCTACACCCTTTCTACTTTGAAGTCTGACAATTTCTTTAGATTCATATTGTATATTAACATTTACTTTTAACATTTTACCAAAATCAGTTAAGAGGAAAAATCAATAACGCTTTTGATATAAAATGTCGTTTCGCTTCTGGGCAGAACAGCTGTCACAAATGCTTTCAGAGCAGGAAAAATTGATTACAGTTATAAGAGGATATATGTGCAGTGTAGCATATTGTCCTTATCCAACAAATGAAGGTTTTCCCATGAGATATGTAACTGATTCTCAGTGCACCATCACTGCTGCTTATACATCTGTTCTGCTTTTAACTGCAGTATAATTCAATCATCCCAGACAGATCCTCCTTTCAGATATACATTTCCTCTGAACCTATCAAGTCATAGGCATGACAACATTTGAACCCATGCCAAGGCCTGTAATTGATTGAAGACCCACTTCCTCCCTCCCAAAACAGAGCCCTGGCCACTGAGGGTCCACCACTGGGTTCCTATAGCAGGGCTGAGCCTCACTGGCTGCCCCACCCTGCTGTCACTGTCAGCAGCCAGGCAGAAAGGGAAGAGCTTGCTTTGTTCCACCCACTTATTTCAGGATTTTTCACTGGAGGCCTTCAGTCCTGCGCAAGACAGGACATTATTTTTGAATCTTATCCTTGTCCAGTTTAGCATTTAGATGGCAGTGCTCTGGAAAGATGTTCCCTGCAAATAGATGATTTCTGCAGTTGTTCAGTGTGAAATTTTCTGTATCTAAAGTATGAAACTCATACCTGTCAACTGAGTCCTAGTTTTCCCGCTTTAAGATGCTTATAGCATAGCTGTCTTCATCTCAGCTAACCATCCTGAGTACCCTTCACAGTCAGTAGAATGTAATAGATGTCTGTCCTGGGATAGCAAGAAACCTTCTCCTGGCACTCATCTATCATGACACATTTAAGGGTGTCTTGTCAAAATCTGAACTGTCTGAGAACTGGCACCATCCTCCAAGTGTTGGCTGTATCACAAGATAAAAGGCATGTCTGCATGTGTGCAGGCAGGCAAACACTTGATCTTATTCCAGTTACAGACAGCGTTGGGTGGACTTCAGCCTCTTCAATGTGGGTGGCAGAGAGCATTCACGCAGCTGCTTACCTGACTCTGCAGACATACCCCAGCAGTGGCCTGGTTCAGTAACAGCGGAGTTGTTTCAGCACTGATTGCACAACATTGCTTCTGTAGCTGTGAAAGAACACAAGTATGGCTATAAATAAGGGACATCAGATGTCAGGGAGATTTTCAGAGAAATAAGATGTGCACATTTCTTTAAAATTATCCAAGTCGCAGTATTATAAATGCCATCAGAATCTAGGCAATTCTGTTCAGAGAAACAACCTCTCTTCATCTTGTGTGATGACCAAGAAACCTTAAGGCACAGGGTACTCTATAAAGAGGATGTGGAGCAAGCTACTCACTTAAATGAACCAAATTCTTTGAAACAAAGAGAATATAATGTAAAATGAGAAGCACGTAGTGGGAGGGAGAGGTGAAATTTATCAGCATCTTGTAGGCTTAAGGTCTAGTCTATATTTTTTTGACTCATTAATTTAAAAAAAATGTCAGATCCACACACAGAAAAGTGTGTTGCCTTTGCAAAAGCCTATCCCTCTTGTTTGACAATTAAAAATTGCAAGAATTCATTCTTGCAATGCATTCACCATTTTAAATCAATCTTTAAAACACTTCCCTAACTTACTTTTTTGTTTATAGCTCTTTCATAGTAGGCAGTATTAAATATTTTAGAAAACACTGGTTATTTTACATTCTGACTATGTACATAGTTCTTTTAAAATGAGGAATTTGGAACAATGAATATTAACTCTTTCCAACATGAGTGAGCAGTAAAGTTCATCGTTTGATATACATCTCTGCAAATAATAATATAAATTCTACTAACTTTTCTATAAGGAATTTTTGGTGCAGAATTGCACAGTCTTATTTCAAATATTTCTTTCTGGCTTAATATTTTACAAATTTATACTGCAAGTCTGAAGGAGAAATCCCTGACCTACTGAGGTCTGTGGGAATTTTGTCATTAGTTTCTGTGGATGCAGTATTTCATGTTACCTGAGGCCTTATTGCCCTGTTTTAATAGCCTTGGGCTATAAGATAAGAGGTTTTTAGCTAGCAAAAATGTGACAGCTTGTAACAGCCTTTCAAATTAATTGTTAAAGGTGTAAAAATAATTACAAACATTTTTAAGGTAGAGCTTAAGTTTATAAATAAAATTTGAATATTTCCTTTGTATGTTCAAAATTTCGAGCCTAAACAACTTGTCTGAGCCCTCAGTAGCTTAAGGAACAGCAAGCTGAAGGAAAATCAAGGAAAACCACTAAGTATTTGAAATTTCTGTGACTTATGTTATGGAAGCCACTGCTGAGATAGTCTCCTCAATGAAGTCAAAGTTCCTTTTCTAGTTCTGTCAGTTCATCCTTTTGAAGGGCCCTATTCTTTTTCTCACTTAGATTACCCAGACCTCTTATGCTCAGGGCTTATCTATAACGAGCTAACACATTTTGTCAAAAAGTGCTAAGACACATGTTAACAACATGTTGTCTTCAGCGTGGACAAGAATGGCTGTACTTAAACATGTTATCTGAGCAGGCTTGATTCCACAGTCCTTTGGTATTTAAGACCTATGCAGTTCTGATGGCTATGTATGTTTTCAATGAGAAAATGTTTTCAGGTACACACAGAGGAAAATTGGTTTATTATTAATTGGTACATTCTGTGCTTGGGGCTTTCTTTGTGTTTGCTTTATCATCTGAGGCTGAAAATTGTAGATACCAGCATACAAATGAGCACTGTGTACCTCTTTCTTATCTTAGCATTCCTAGACTTAAAGATATTTTTAATTGAAGGGAATACTTTTTCTGCCAGGTGTATGACCTTGGGAGTATTATTGCCACACTGTGAGACAGCATCCTGAGGGCTATTAGAGGCTTAACACGAAAACTCTGGAATGTGTCTTTAAATTCAGATACTGAGTTGGTGCTTTTATGACTACAGATATCTGAAACATGTAATTTTCCCAATTCAGGCCTTACCAAAATCTGGAGTTGCTTGAAGTTGTTGAGACCCATTTCTTAAAGGTCTTGAGTGCTACGCTAAACCCAACCTGCATTACAGTCGTCTGAGGACAAGGCTGCTAGTCTGAGGCCTTGAGATTTCTGCACGCCATGTTCTGGCAAAGGGAACATGTCCAAGGATGGCCCTAAGGTTTGCAGTTCCTACCACATGATTGTGGGGTACTGAGATGCCAGCTGCAGGGAAATCAATTTACTGAAAAGGTTTGTGGGTCTCCTCTGTCCTTACCTGCAGACCTCAGTGAGAATATCTGAAGAGCAGTAGATCAGTGTGTGCATGCGTGCGTGCGTGCGTGCGTGCGTGCGTGCGTGCGTGTGTATCATAGGAAACTGTCTCTTTTGCGACAGTAATGCAGAGCACAGTCTTGGGACAGACTCGTACACGATTGCCAATAATGATGCCTGAGATTGGTCATTCTGTACAGAGATGAACTTGCACCACTGTCCCTGCTCCTGGTAGCATGCACTGCAATACTATATGAGGTAATTGGGATGAGCAAGTGGTAATGGTAATGAATCTATTACAGCAAATATGCCATGTAGCCACTGCTTCCTAGTGATCATAATGTACCACCTACCAGACCAGCGTTTTGTGTCTTTTGAAGAAGCTGAATAGAGCTGGAATGATAGATTCATTTCAGATCACCCTTGGATGAGTACATGCTGCATGAGCAGGTTCTCAAATTAACACTGATGAAGTTGCTGTGACTATCTCGGATACATAATGGAGAGAAAAGCCTCTTTTACTAGACCAAACTGTAGCTTGAAAAAAAAGGGACATGGTCTCAGTTTAGTGATGGTGTCCTTAAAAACTTTCAGCCGTCAGTGCAGTGGAAGGCATATTTAATGAGACAGAAGAGAAATTGTATGCACTGTTCTTCATTCTCTGCTTAGATACTCATTTAATTAATAAACCCCAAAACTTCTTCCATGTCCTAGTTCCTTGTAAACAAGCAATAATGGTTTATAAATTTGTCCAACAACCAGCTCACTAGCTTCAAAGGGAACTCATTACCAGGATGAAATTTCTTCAAGTTACTTCTCCATCCATCTGAATTATATTTATGAACAGTTCATAATGAAGTTCAAATTCCATCCTTTAGATCACTAGAGAAGTCTGAAGTGGAAGACCTGTGTAAAATTATTCAAATCTGGTGTGATTATTTTCTGATTACTCTTCCTCAGAAGGAGTGCACCCACTGACTTAATGAGTTTTTTATTAAAAAAAATTATAGAAATAATTTTTTTATCAATAAAGACTAGCTTATCTAGTCCGATATTCTAATTCACAGGTTAGTATTCTGTTAGCCTTCTTCAAAGTGAACAAACCCCCTCTGTTTCTATTGAACATCTATATGAATCAATAATTAAATGCTGTATTTTTAAATGCAACATTCATTCTGTAGTGTTTTGATGCTGTCTGTAAAGGTAAAATTACTTAGTGAGAAAACAAATGTATGTTGTTTTGTTTTGGGGTTTTGGTGGGGTTTGTTTTTTTGTGTGATATTTTCGAAGATACCAGAACATCCATTTATATTGGTAAATTGTACTTCGAACTTCCTGCTTGTAAGCTGGACTTCTTTACAGAGTCTTTCACAGTCATGCTGGAAATCACTGATCCAAGTTGTGATCTGTAGGATGAATAATGAGAAATACATGATTAATTAACTATGGACTTGGTATTTTTTTAAATGTGACATAAACTTCATACAGTATATCTCTAGTGGAAATAGGGTACTTCCAAAAATAATTTCCTCCTTCCTGTTTTCATCTTTTTACAGAATTTAAGAGGCGAATTCAACACTGGGACTCAGAACTTGGGGCAAAAAGGATACAATTTCTATATTATCAGAATCAATTGAAAGCTCACATTTGTTTTCAATGGGCAGATTTTAAATAAGAAATGGGCAGAAATAAGCAATTTTCAGAGAATATTTCTATTAACTAGAGGCACACAATCACTGAGAAAGGCAGTTTAAAAGCATGAGTGAGTGCCAGAAGAAAAGCAGAAGTCTTTTGTTACTCGGGCTAGCTTGAATAATGAGGAAAATATATATGAATTTTAATATGAAATAACCAATAAGTTTGCTTTCTAAGTAAAGAGATGGTGGTGAAGGAGGTAGTGGACAAAAATTCAGCTGAAATATTGCTTGCAAAATACAGTAATAGTAACTGGTTTGCCCTCTTTATAGTAACAAATGTCATGTCAACAAGACACATAAGTCTCATCAGAAAATACTCCTGTGAATTTTCAAGCCTGTTGATAAAAGGGTTTTGCTTCTTAAGCAAGCAATACAATTGGGGAAGAGAGCAGTATCTCTCTTATCCCCATTCATTTTCTGTAAAATGCTTAGGGAGGATGACAGTATCAACCAGAAGAGATAAATGATCTGTTTCAGAACAACAGATATGTCTTATTGTAGCATGCACATGAAGTATCACGGCGGGCGTTGGCCGAGTGGCGTAGGCTCCCGCCTGTGGAGCCGGCTCCTCCTCTGAGGACGCAGGTTCAAATCCCGAGGAACTCGCTGTCACTGTCCCAGCGTGCTCAGCCGTGGCAAAATGAACCTCAGGAGTAAAGGGGGTGGGGCCAGTTCCACGCACACTGTGCCTCACCTAAAAAATCCATTGCGCAGGCTTATCCCAAGATCTTCGTTCGTGAAGTCTAGCCAACAACAACATAAAATATCTCAGTTTGAGTTTGGGATCAAAGACTCTCAGTGATTTCCAAGAGCACAATAGCATTCCAGATGTAAGACTGAGAGTCTTTGCAGTTTTATAGGGGTGCAAAAAGACACCAAATACCCAGTGTCCTTGAAAGTAAGTGAGAATTAAATACTGACATTTTTACCTTTGAAGTTTCCTCTTCACTATTTTGGACCTTAGAATGGCAATGTTGAGTATGAAAAGCTGGGTTTGGTTTTGTTATGAAGTAAGACATTAAAATAGTATTTATAAAATTTTTGGAATAAATCACTTCAAACATTTTTAGTCAGGCCAGATATTCAGGGGAGGATTCCTTTCCACTGTTTTGCAAGCAATTGAAAATGGACATTTTCACGGAACAATCAAGTATAGGTATCGTTGGGATTTTTTTGTGCATATAACAACGGTCAGGGTGGCAACCTAGGTTTGACTGATAAAGAGGCTCTTTAAGATGTGAGCCTAAGTCTATAAAGAACATGGCTGGGTTCATAGAAATATATTCTTCCTGCATTCAAACTTTATTGCTGAGGAGATTGGGTGCAGTGGGACTGAGATTGAGTATCTTTGACTTTTGCTTCTGAAAATCAAAACTGGACCAATAAAATTCTGGCAACGTAAGATGAATAAGAGGACTGCTGTTCTGAAGCACAGTATTTTGTCTCAGTCATACAAATAGACTCAGGTTCTGGCTTTAGCAAAGAGCTTGGCAAGTGGCACTGGTGACTTAGTCTCTGTGTCTAGATTCAGTGCTTGCAAAATGAGAATAACAGTACTGTCTTTGTCTTGTCTGTTCATATTAAAAGTTCTTCGGTGCAGGAGTCGTCTCAGTGTGTTTAGTGAGGCTCTTGGCATTCAGCTCTAGGTACTATGTTAGTAACAGTACATAATTGCTTCTAGTTTAATCCCTAACCTTTTTGGAACAGAGTTGCATTTAGAAAATCCTTTCTTTTAACTCTGTTCTCACCTTGGGAGACTTGAAGACTAAAGAAGACCTCAGTCAAAGTCACACTGTCTTTGCAATACACAGCAAATAACTTGCCTTTGGTAACCCTGCATGATCTGGTGTTCAGCCTCCTTATGGGCAGAAATCCCACCAAGTGATCCTGTTTAGTTTGATCCTTCTAGCTTTGAAGTCAACATATTGCACTGGCTTATCTTCCAAGGACGGGATTTGCACTTTGCAGCTAGCAATAGATTTTGTTAACTGCCTCCATAGAGAAATCCAAAACATGTCTGCAGTAATAAAGATGGAGTCGTTTTGCAGAGCATGAGAGGCACTGGAGACACTGCTGTATCCTAGAAGACAACATTTGAAAGAAGGTGGAGGACTCATAACCTATTTTACTTATTACTGGGGTTCACTACAGATGCTCATGGTCATTAGGTGTGTGTGAATGGATATTGTCTCTTTAGAGTCAAGGGGAGAATGAGAGCTATTAGGCCCTGGTGAGGCCACATCTGGAACATTGTTTCCAGTTCTGGGCTGCTCAGTGCAAGAAAGATAAGGAGCTATTGGACAGGGGCCAGTGGAAGGATACAAACCCGATTAGGGGTCTGGAGCATCTCTTTCAAGGAATGCCAATGGGAGCTGAGCCTGTTCAGCCTACAGAAGAGGAGACTGAGATGGGATCTCGTTAATGCATATAAATATCATAAAGGCAGGTGCCAAGAAGGTGGTGCCAGACCCTTTTCAGTGGTGCCCAGCAATGGGACAAGGAGCAATGGACATAAACCAAAACTAAAGAAGTTTAACCTCAACATGAGGATGAACCTTAAATTGAGGGTGCCAGGTACTGAAGCAGGCTGCCCAGGGAGGTCATGAAGTGTCCCTCTATAGAGATTTTCAAAACATACCTGGACAAGTTCCTGTGTTACCTGCTCCAGGAGACCCTGCCTTGACAGAGGGGTTGGACTAGGTGATCTCCAGAGGTCCCTTCCAACACTAGCAATTCTATGAGAACATGTGCCAAACAGACTACAAGATTTTCAAATACCTGGGTCTTGTTAAAGTGTGACACATCAAAGATACTTTGCTATTATCAAGTATGAAATGTTCTCAATTCTCAAGTAAAAAGAACAAATACTTAACATGCTGCAGCATCTGTGTTTGCAGCTGACCTGAGATGTTGGCTCTGTTGAAGGTTGTGTCAAAGCTCTCACTTACTACACCTAGCAGGTGACCTAGTTTTCCAGCTAACTAGCACTAGGTAGCATCTAAGATGACTGACAGCGAGAAAAGCAGTGCAATTCCATGCCAGGTCCTGACAAATCCTGTCCCTCTGCACTCTCTGCAGGGCAAATGTACAGCTACATTTTGCAGTGACTGTGAAAGTAGTTTGCAGATAGCTTTTTGTTAGATAGTTGCAGTAACAAGACTATATTAATAAAGGGGAAGAGAAGAAAAGTTGCCACAGATGAGGTACATGTCCTGTACATTTTATCAATGCAAACAAAAAGAGTATCAGGATTGTGATGCATTTTCCTTACAGTGTCGTGCTTAAGAACTGTTCAAGTGTGATCTTGTATTGACAATAAAATGTTGCACTTATCTGGGCAAGGCTAAATATTTCCTGAATCCATTTTGCTCAAGTAGGAGACCCAGAATCTTCACTTTTTCACAGTAATGTCTTCTTTATGGCTGTGATCCCCAAAGTACACAGGAAAAAACAGTATTTAAGGGGATCTTCAGCCAGATAGTCTAACTGGATTTTTCAATTAACTATTGTTTATTTTTCTTACCAACTGTTCCTCCCTTAATTGTCCTCCATCTGCTTCATCATGTGAAGGAAAAGGCTGACAACAGAGTGAACGAAATGGGGATATAGGTAAGTAATTTTGAAGGAATTTTCTGTTTTATACTGACTAGATGGAGGCTCAATAAACATACACTCTAAAGAAGACTGTTTCTGAGTCTAATTAATTTGCATATATATACACTTAGACACTTATAATACACTTATACGTACCATGGATAAATACCAGGATATTAAATGTGAAAAGCACTTAATAGAACTGATGCTGATTTTAACTGTTTCTGTAGCTCTCTTTTCCTAAGATTGAAGTAACCTAGGGAAGTAAAACACTCTGAAATTACAAAGGAAGAAATGTTCATGCATCAGAGATGTGGAAAGTAGGATGGGACTGGATAGGTATGGTGTTTCATGGGGATAAATGCCAAGACTTTTCTTAGCCCTTCCTGAAATAAATCCTGAGAGGTTACAGAGGAAGAAATGTCAATTCCTTCTTGGCAGCTTCTAGATTCCTCTTTTAAACAAACTTTAATTTTGACACTGGAGCTGTCTGGAGGCTCAACCAACAAACGTCCTGGCTCAGCGCAGATTGTTGTTAGTGGGTCAGGCACTCCACGTTTGGACCTGTTGTTTTCAACTTCCAGATGTGAAAGGTCTCTGACAGCTGATAGGGGGCATGTGATATTTCGCATGAAGGAAAACCTGATGATAGGTGCAGTTTTAGATCTTTGCCTGATTTCAACAGACCCATCTGGAAAATAAAGTGTGCTCCAACAAAACTGTGCTTTCTTCACTGCTTCACCCTGTCCTCCTTCCTTTCTACAGTTATCTCTCAGCCTGGGAGCAGCTAAAGGAGAATGATGGGGATAGGAAACACACCCCATTCCAGTCTAGTCTACAAAACAGCTTGTGAGCTAATTCATCTTCCTAAAGTGAAGCCCCTTGAAAGTTGTGTATCTAGTCTAAGTTAATCACTGTCTTTAGAAACCAGTGACAATATCCATCAAATACCTTGATTAAAGTACTATCGCGGAATTCCACATGCCACCTCCGAAGTGTAACTGCTCTCCTGCAACTGCATTCTTCTCCTATTTTAACTAGTTCTTTGTTTCAAACACCATGCCAAGTGCTCAACAAATACTTTCAATGCCTCGTATAATGAGGAAGAAAGCCAGGAGATTACACATAAAGCTGGGAATCTCCCATGTTGGGGCAAAAGAGCACTGCAACAAATCAGCCTCTATTAAGATTTGTATGGGTTAGGTGATCTGCAGCAGACAGAAATAGTTGAAATAATCTCCCCCTCCACACTAACATCACGTGTATGTTTATGTAGTGACTGGTATATGCCCATCAGTGGATTTGCTATGCTGGCACAACACCTTGCACCTTGTATTCTGTGAGCTTCTGCCCCCCAGCCTGACCAGGGGCTACACAGGGGGCCACACAACCACTTGCCCAGTTCAGCCTCACAGGAGATGGGGTGAGGCTCCACTGGTGGCAGGTGTGAGGGTTGATGTTTGCCTTATCAGTCCTGTGAAATCCACTGCAAATTGAGCCTGCTGCTTTTGTCTCTCATAAACAATACATGCAGGTTAAGGAAGTTGTTTCATAGTGAGTTCCTGTCCTAGTTACAGTGGCTGGGACCAATTTATCATGGTGGGTGTGTAACCAAAACCATGTATCCTACATCCTCTGTGCCACTTCTGGTGAACTGTTAATAATGGATTATTTGCAGCAGCTGCCCAGGGCACACTTGACACCTTAAGATGGGTGTTAAAGAACTCTGAAAGACATAGAAATGTTTCTGTGTTCATGCCAGTGACTCAGCTGTGATAACTCCCCTGGACTGGGGAGATATTAGCAGTTTCAAACCCAGTCTGAGGGGTCATCTCTCTAATGTGCCATTAGGGACGGGCACAATAAGCAGTTGCAATGGCCTCAGCCATCAGAGATTTCAAAAATATCTTATGACTCACAGCATTAAATCACTCATTGTGAAACTCCTCACCCTTGGAGAGATACTGGGCATTCCCACCTGAACCTGAGCATACATAATCTTTGGATTTGGGGACTTCTGGTATCACTCATTGAGACCAGAAGAGGACCAGAACCTCAACAGGATTGTGACTGCCACTCTCAACAAGGCTGCAACCATCATCCTCACCAATAGCCTTTTCTTTTTTTTCCNTTTTTTTCCCCCTTTTTTTTTTTTTTTTTTGACCTTTCTTTTTACTTTACACTTAGGGGGACCCTGTGGTGTTCAGCACAGGGTCTAATGAACACAGGGTCAGGGTTATACATCTGTTTTTTGGAGTTGAAACAATTTTTCTCTATATCATTGTATTATAATTTTTTTAGTAAATTGTAATTCTGACTTGTAATGTCTCTCGAGCGGGGTTCATTTCTCCTGCCAGTTTACCTTTAAACCAGCATAGCTCCTGAGGGTTTTGTATGCCAGAACTGGCAGTACCTCAGAACTGTTGTTGCAGCTGTCTTCTTTCAGTGTTAATTGTGAAGGGTTTTCTTAGCACTCTAAACATAACACTTGCAGGAAAAAAAGTTCCCAGCCATATTTTTTCCTAAGGGATGTAATTTTATCTGTTTCCTCTGGATTCTCTTCTTTTCAGCCACATGAATGAGTTCTTTTGGACACAGTTAGGAGGTCAGAACTAACTCTGGCCTTTTCTTCTGCTTGGGCTATCAGTGGTCACTGAACATTTTTCAAGGATGGGCTTCTGAAGATGGTCATCTACAACTGGAGAACTGAATGGCTTCATCTCTGTATCTGAATGTAATGGGGTTGGCCACCCTTCCTGGCTGGCTGCAAGTTTGTACTGAATTTTGCTCAAGGTAGAACATGTCTGGGGAGGCTTTGCTTACTGGTTAAATATTCTATATGGCTAGGACCATATTGCATCTTCCACACACTAATATCTGCAGGCTATTTCACGGCTGAGGATGCCCTGCCATCAGCTGATAACTCCTAAACCTAATCTGTTTAGATTTCTCTTTCCTCATATCTTATACAAGATGCATATTTCATTGCATCCTCAAGGTCCAGCACAACATTATGAAGTCCAGCCAATGTATTTCATTTTGACCACTCCAATGCTGGTGTATATTTGTGTGGTACACTCAAGAAATCACTTCAGGTTACCTTTAATGCCCTTGCTCTCTCTTTCCATATAGTCAGGGTTATGCTTGTATCTGCCCAGTGAAGACTGTTTTGTAACTACTATGGCTTTGGTAGCCATTGTTGTGTGTTAGAAGAGATAAAAATAGCTAGCAAGCATATCACAGCCTCTTGAAGCTACTGCCTATTAGAGAAAAACCCTACTCTAGCAGTTGTCCCTTGTCTTCTCTCAAGAGATGGTGCAGGTGTGGTCACTTTTCACTGAGATTATTTATTTATTGCAGGATGCATTCACTTTTCTTTTCCCAAGATAATTAGATACCTGCTAGGGAAAAAGTGTGTTTTCATAAATTTTCTAAATTATAATAAGACAAATTCCTATGCTAATAGGACACAAAAAAGAATTCAATCAGCTCGGAAACCTAAACATAATTGCTTATGAACACATAGAGTTTATTGCTGTCAAAATTAATCACTTTTCAACTTCCAGTTGTTAAAATCCTTCTGGCAGATCTCCAAGCAATTCTCCTTCAGTTATTTCTCCCTCAATTAAATATTAGTGCCATTCTCAGACTTTTGTTACATAAGCAGCAATTTCAAATTGCACTCCTCAGTTCTTTTAACCATAAACTGTCACAAATTTATTCTACTGCAAGGTTTTTTCTCAACTCAGATTTTACTTGAAGTTTATACCAGTGAAGGAGGAGCATTACTTTCACATGAGTCTAGGCCTTAGTTAAAATATTTAGATGCAAAATTGCCAAGATATCCCAAAATGAGCCTCAACATCCTTGAGCTGGATGCTGCCAGGTTGTTGAGGTAAATAAAACTGAGTGCACTTGGCATTCTCCAAAATGTTTAGTGCTTCGGCAGGAGTGATGCTCAGAGTTCTGCAATGGATATAGTAGTTATCTCTGGATGGAACTGTTTCACACATAATATTAAGAACAAAATAGCTAAAATGTGTTCACTGTCAGTTGAACCATAGTAAGTACTTGCAAGGACTGTTTTGAACCTCAATTAAAAAACGCGGTATAGAACTTAATGGATCTGAGATCGATATGTGAGCTGTAGTTTGGTTTTATGTACCAGCATTTATCTGTAGGCATTCCATGACATTAGTGATGCAGTCAACTTTTTTTTTTTTGGAATGCAGAGTGAGACAAAAGCCATGAGAGAGAAAAAAGAGCCCTGGTGGTGTGTATTCAGATGCCGTCCAAACAGTCATGGGTTTGCTTGTGTGATGACACCTAATTTCTTCATCTGTGTCTTTGTACATAGTCAGGAATCCATGGAAGAGTGATTTTTCTTTTATGAGCCATGACTGCTAATATGAAGTCGTCAGTAGTCTACCTGCCTTCAAAACAGGATTGAAATACAGTGAGAAAGAACAATAGAAGTATGGGCAACACTGTTTACTTACTTTACTTATCACCTACTGTCACCTTTTTTCAAGTCCAATTTTGCTCTGTGTATTTAAAGGGAAATAAACTTAACCATGCATACAAAGAAATCTGACTCTTTTAAAATCTACTTATCTTTCTGCAAACATGTGTCTTGGCCTGATTAGCAACTAAGGTTTTGGCTGGAACAAGTGTGATGAACTCCTGATTTTTAAAAATTATGTATTAATGTAACCCCTTTCTGAGAAACAAAAAAAGCTAGATATTATTTTGCAATTAAAAACATCTACATTTGCTTAGTGGGTATTTGTGTAGTACTCCAATTCAGGGAAGCCAAATCATCATACAAGATAGTAAAATATGACTTCATTGCACAGCTGTAAGGTTACATTACACGTCTAGTTTTGAGTGAAATGGCATAAACCAAAAGTGTCTGAATCAAGATCAATTGAACTGCTAAAGTGACCTGCATGTGTCCAGCTGAGTTAATGCTATATAAAGCCTCCAAATTTCAAGGGAGTAATATTTTCTAATGCCAACAAGTAAGAAGTTTTGGGTTTTTGTTCTGTTTTGTTTTGTATAGTTTTGTTTTTGGTTTTTGTTTTTTTTTTTGTTTGTTTGTTTTTTATCTGTGCTTCCTTCATCAGTCCCTTTGTTAACATATTTCTGCATCTGTGGTGTATCTTCTGTGCCAGCGTTTGCATTATGTGCAATGTCAGGTCTGTCAGGGGAGATAATAGAACTAAAAGTGGATGAAAGCCATGGACTGAGCAGTGCATGTGCACATTTTTGATTGCTAGCTGCACCTTCTTCTTTCTAGACCACTGACTTCAATTTGTGCTCCCTTATTACCTCGTCCTTCCGAAAACAGCAGTTGCAAGGAAGTGAACAAACTCAGTGAGAGTGGAAGCAAATTGCAGCCATGGGGCAGCCACACCACACAGAAACCAACTACCTATTTTCATGAATCTTAGAGACTCAATATTTGTGAGAGCATTGCTCGTGTTGAAATTTCTGAAACTGGTTCACAGGGTTTGCAAGTTATTCATCTAGGAGAGCCCATGTAGGCAATTTAACTACACAAATCTTTCTCAGAAAGACAATTACTTCATTGCTATATTTGGTAAAGGGCATGTGAAACTTTCAAGATGGTGGGAAGAAGCAGTGTGAATACAATCAAAAGCATTACCTTGGCAATAATATCTGATTCAATAATCTCAGAAATGCCATCTTTTCCTGCAGAAATGACCTTTGATAGAGGAATTCTTTGTCACATGAAACAAAATTGACCTTCCAGGGCAAGAAACCTATGTGGGTTGCATAGGAGTTTAAGTGGTTATTTCCAAGCCTGTGAACCTGCATGTGCAAATGTGGACCAATATCATCCCATGGAGGTACTTGAGGGTATGTATTTGGGAACCTGTGAATTTAAAAATTTTTAAATACCTGGATACATCAGAAGAAAGGAAAGAAAGAGCGAAAGAGAGAAAGAACGAGAGAAAGAAAGAGAGCAAGAAAGAGAGAAAGAGAGAGAGAAAGAGAGAGAGAAAGAGAGAGAGAAAGAGAGAGAGAAAGAGAGAGAGAAAGAGAGAGAGAAAGAGAGAGAGAAAGAGAGAGAGAAAGAGAGAGAGAAAGAGAGAGAGAAAGAGAGAGAGAAAGAGAGAGAGAAAGAGAGAGAGAAAGAGAGAGAGAAAGAGAGAGAGAAAGAGAGAGAGAAAGAGAGAGAGAAAGAGAGAGAGAAAGAGAGAGAGAAAGAGAGAGAGAAAGAGAGAGAGAAAGAGAGAGAGAAAGAGAGAAAGGCAGGCAGGCAGGCAGCAAGGAAGGAAGGAAGGAAATATTTACTTTGAACTGATAAAATTTCTGACAGTAATTTCATTAGAGGTACTTCTCAAGTCTGGTCAATAATCTGGTAGTTTAAAGAAAAGACAGAGGCTTTTTATCAGTGAACTTGATTCTCAACAGAAAACAAGTTTCTCAGAGAATTATAATTGATTGTTGACTAAACAGCCACATACTTTTGACATTCATCTGAATGTGATAGCTTTGATTAACTTTTTCTTAAAAAAATCTCAAACAAAACAATTTTTGCTTTTTGTTGGCCACACTTTGTTGCAGAAAGTGAGAAAAATAACTTATTTGTTCTGATTTGGTGAAGTAAGGGCAGGTATAGTGTAGATAGTTCCTGTAAGAGCTGAGGTTTCAAAAAGAAGGTCTTGTTGCAGAAGGGAAAAATGCATTTCTCAAGGGGTAGAAATGGAGCACAATTTGTTAGATGGAACATGGGAAGACTTTGAAAAGCAAAATGTTGCTGATACAGCATAGAAAATTGCAGTTTGTAGTCATGTATGACATAGGCAGCCATGACCTGTAAAGAGGATGAGAAAGACCCTGGTGACATACAAGAATTTGACAGTGTGTAACTAAATGTTGCAGCAAAGAGGGCTCTAAAACTGGGTCACACAGTCCCAAGTGGGAGTAGTAGTTGTTACTTCCTCGTCTTTTGTTATTCTTTATTTCCAATGTGGAAAGATGAGAAGAGTGTTCAAAATGCTTTTCACCCACCTTCCTCTTTGCATCGAGTTTGTCCAGTGCAGAATAAACTTTCTGTCACCTAGGGTAACAAAAGAGAAGGCCTGTATCTACTACAAGATATTTTCCCCTGTGGAGCAGAAGGTTTTGGGAGCTGAGGAATTGCTGCTATGCTGCCATCTGTCTCTTCAAGCATCCTTGCTCAGTGCTCTGTGTCCAGGGTGCTGGAAACAGTAGGGTGACAGTGAAGACAATCACGAGTTGACCGTAAACAGAATCGCTGTGTGGGCAAGTAGCAGGAAAGGGAGATACCAAGGAGGTTTTTCAAAAAATGCCAGATATTTCACAAATGCATGAAAAAATCCCTGAACCTTGTGACCACATATTTTTCTCCCTCCCTTCCTATTCCCCCTGGGAAAGGGAAGAGCATGTTCTCTAAGCCTAGGGGTCTGCCTCTGGGGCCGCACTGTGATTACTTGTGGTTGGATTCTTGCATGACCCAAAGAGATGCCTGCATGGCATGAAGGTGCTACTGAGCTGCTTCACAAGGCTGTGGAGGCAGAGTTGTCCCTGGGATCTTTCCATTGCTGAGAATGTTTCATCAGACACAGAAGGGCAGGTGTCTCTTCCTCTGATCTGTGTGCTGGCAGTCCTTCTGGAGGATGTCCACAGTCTGCTGCTTTTATGTAATAGTACCTTGGAGGTATACTAGCAAAAGAAAGTGAAATGACAGGAGATGAAAAGGACCCAGAGAGCTAGGAGAGCACAAGGAGAGGTTGGATTGTGAGATAAGTATATAGTGGAAGTAACAACGTACATAAAGTAAGAAAAGTATCAGTGAAAAAGGCATCTAATTTCCCCTAGGCATCAAAGTGCTTTAAAAATGGCAAGTTTCATCCCTGAATACTGTTAATAAATAGCCAGAATTACATCACTATTCATGTGGCTCTGCTTTAGCAACTTGACATAAAATTTCAGTGTTGCTAGTCTCTGTGAATGTTGGCTCAGCATGTGGACAGAGCTGAAAGTTTATAGAAAGACAAGGATAGCTGTAGTGCTATTGGTGTCTCCAGAATTAACCTCACATAAAGTAAATATAGTTGCCCTTTATCCTTCATTTACATTGTGGTAAGGGAGACCATTGTTAGTTTTGGCTTGGAACAGAAGAATATAGATTTGTTTGGGAATCTCAGACACATGCATTCTTACCCTACTCTTGCATTCTCACATCACTCTGGGAAAAATGGCAGAATTTGGTGGCCTTCATAATTCAGGCCATGGAGAAAAGGAGGATGATTCTGTATGCCATTAGTCAGGGCCTGTGTCACTGGAGTTGGATCTGGCCCTGCCTGTTTATGTCACTTGGGAATTCCTTAAATTGCTTTCTTACCACCTCTAGTAAACAGTAGTCCCAGCACAGTGTCAATCCTGGGGTCATTCCTGGCCCCTGGGTTTCCTCAGCAAACACAACAGTTATTCTTTCTGCTGCATTCCTCCTAGCAGCAAAAACACCAGTGTGCTGGGGGAAAAGCCTATTGACCTTCTGGGTACAAGAAAGGCCTGAGGGTAAGGTTGGCATGCATTTTGGGCACATTTGATTATTTTCTCTGATTTAACTGCACAGTGGATTTTCTCCTCTTCCTTTTCTCTCCTAAAAGTTAATGCAAGTTTCCAGTTCATGGAAATGCACCTGAGAAATTTGGGCATTGCAAGGACCTGTCAGGGCAATACATGCATTTGACCAAGATCCCATTCTCAATGGCCTGTATTGTACATCCTGGACATTTCTCTGTATCTTGTTGCCTTCTTCTTATCTTCTCTAACCCAGCTATTGCAGTGAGTATACACGTTGCTGGTGTTGTTGAAATGACAGCAGTATTGCAGTGTGCTGTGGCTGCTCCACTACCTCTTCCAGTGTCCCTGCAGCCAAATCACTTGTGACAACTCCTCAAAGTCCCTTCAGGCTCCACTGATATATGTGCTGAAGCAACAGACATAATTCTCTCCAGCTTAATGACCTTGTTTTGAGTTACTGCAGCGTCCCTGTTTGTATGGAAATGGGCACCTCATTAAGTGGAAATCTGCTTAGGCCACAGATGCATATACAAGTTTGGCAAGTCTGTCTGTAAACACATAAGGCTATTTTGGAAAGTCATTTAGTCCCAACAGTGCCAACTAACACCATAGTCAGTAGGAATGACATTTCCCACACTTTCAGGTACCTCCCTTTTGATGCATGTGTTGCTGATGCTTTGCATGTTCATGTGTACTCTCTACCCATTTGCAAGCACAAGTTGAAGTGTATTTTTATCCTGGTTTACCTTTTGAGAAGTGCCTGTCAGCAACTCTGCAGCTCAGCTATTACCGTCTGTGGGCTGTGTCACAGCCTAAGCAGACCTGCTGATTTCAGTTGAAACTGAAAGGTCTTTGAAGTGATTCTAGTTCACAAAATTAAGCATTGCTATTCTTCAATAGCTTTTAAGAGCGATTTTACCTCAATACGATCCAACTTTACCAAATGCATACTGTTTTATGCACAGACAATAGGCAATGTCTATTGTTTCCACTTGGAATTAGTGAATCTATAGGATGCCAATTTATGAGAGCTGCTGTCATGGGCATCTAGGTAGCAAGCTCTGGGTGAATATTCCCCTTGCACAAGGAGCACTGTTAGAGTAAACTTGTCCTGCAAACAGTGCTGAAGGAAATGATTTGTGCTTCTTTATAGTCACTAATTTTGTATAAAGAGAGAACTTGAGATATTGGTGTGTGGACTGCAGTGAATATATGTGTCCCATGAGAGACCTTCTGTGTCATTCAGAGGCTCTTTCCTGAGTCAAAGGTGGCAGGTCCTTAAATTCCACAGTGAAGCCAAACTTTCCCAATAGACACAGTTTTCTTGAGCCTGGGCTTTCAACATAGACTGAAAAAAAAATCCCATCAGGCAAAAATCCAGAACTAAAGAGCATATAAAAAATATTTTGGACAGAAGATCAGGACACTCCCAATAGTTCTGACCTTTTATGACCAAAAAAGGATGCCATGTCACCTTCAGCTGATGTAGCAGCTTTACTTTACTGGAATTGTTTATGTCTGCTGTTACTGAATGGCTGGGATACCATTACTCAGGATAGAACCTCAATATATGCACAGCTTTTTTGCAAATACCTCTACATTGGATGATTTTAGATGACCAAGGGTGTGAACAATGAACTACTATTATTTGAGAATAAGAGGACACTCACAGACAGAGTATTTTCTTTAAATCCCCTAAAGTTATATTATAACTGTGTGCTTTCACCACTTCATTCTAGCTTGGTGCCAGTAGTTGAACTTGTAGAATTTTATGTTGGTAAGCCTGAGTGCCTTCAGCTTGATTCTGACTGTCCTGTTAGAAGTAATAAACAATGAGTTAAAGACTGGCAAATTTTCAGGGTGAGATTGTATTCTATTCTAGGTGTTTGGGTAATTTAATGAAAAGTATCAGACCACATGGAATATCTGAGACGAATCAGCATGAATTTTACAAGGGAAAGGCATGCTTGGTCAGCCATTAGGATTCTTTGGAATCAGCAAGCTCATAAGATTAAATAGGCTGATTTTCAAATAGATGTGGATTTTCAAACACTTTACGTTCCTAAACTGCCATGGCACTAAAAAAAAAAGTGTCCTTTCAGGATTAAGTGATTGATTTCAGGGTTAAATGATCAACTAAAACACAGGAGGAAAAGAATGTTTTTCCTAATGGGAAAAAAAGTCAAAAAGGAATTCTGCAGGGTCTGCCATGATATCTGTTCTATTCAACATACTTATGTGACCTGAAAGGAGGATAAACAGTGAAGTCACAAAATTAGAAGACAATACCAAAGCATTTAGATTATTGGAAAAAGAACTTTATTGTAGAGAACGATGGAAGGTTCTGAGCAATCTGAGTGACCAAACAATAAAGTGACAGATGAAAATTCCATTCCGAACACATGAAATACTGCCAAAGAGAAAAATAACACCTAAGCAAGTGGTTTATAGCAAGCAAAGTAAGTACTTTTTTGCACTGAACCTACTTACACTATGGAATTGATTGTTACAAGTATCTGTGTGGACCTAGAGAGTAAATAGTTTAGAGATATTACTGTGGAAGTTAAGGAAGATGCAGATCTTATACATGCAGATGTTATACTGGTTTACATGGAGCACCATGTGAACAGTCATTGTGTCTCCTTCCTTTTCATATTCCAGAAAATGGTGCCTATTGCCAGAGACAGCACGAAAACAATTAGGAAGATGTCCCAGAACCAGAGCTGTGGTTTAATAAGATCACAAATCAATCAGTGATTTAACTGTAGCTTAGAGAGGAGCTAAGAATTCTCTTGTAAGGCCTTGCCTCAGATGTAGACTGGAACATCCATTCTACTTTATTATTCTTAGGGCAATTTTATTCAAAATCTTGTAATATTAGACCAATGCCTGAACCTTCTCTGAGACTGAATACAGTTCCAAAAGCTAAACAAAATTGTGAGGGCCATATTTGGCAAGAAATTTGTCTATCTGTCAGTGATGTCCATACTGCAAAAATAGAGTTAGTAGGTATTAATCCTTTGACTAATAAGATATGCTAAGCTACATCCTGTGGTTATATTCTCCACAATGAAGTAAGAGAATTTGAGTAATTGTGCTTCCAGACTGATAGTCCGGTCCTCGGAGGTGATTCAGTGTGACCTAGAGAGTCACTGAATGTCAGACAGAAGAGTAGAGGTGCAAATCTTCCCACTGTAAACCCCAGGAGATTCAGTCAGGAGAGAATGGAGAAACAGTATGGCTCCAAAAGCATGTCAGTCTCCCTTGTAAAATCTCTTTAGTCAATGGAAGGCCTCATTTTCCAGTGTGACTAATCAGTTTTGTGCTGGTGCAAATCTGTTGGCTTCACAGGAAACTCTATTTATGGATTCAAGTTAAATTTTTCAGGATGAACGATTTCTGTTGTTGGGGTTTTCTTTCCTCCCCACCCCCCACCCTGGCTGCACTGAAGAAGTAGGAGTGGTCTTAACCCCACCTTCTCTTCAATAGAGAGTATTCAGCGTGCTTTTCTGTGATACATGAACCTGGAATTCGAATCTCAATGTTCCCTTACATTTAAGAGGCTGTCCCCAGACTTCAGACTTCTATTTCACTGACAGTCCCCTCTATGCATGTTTTTTCAATCTGCAAAAATTGTTTCTTAAAAGTAAGATGGAAGTCCATATTCTGCCTCACAAAGGGGCATCCAATTTAGCATGACGTCATTTTTCTCTTTCTTTGTTTTCTGAGTATTTAAGTTTCTTACAGTAAAATGGAACACCAGTAGGATCAATTTAGAGCAATTCTATATATGCATCATGTCACCTTCCCTTCTGAATACCATATAAAACAATATATATGGAACATCCAGAAGTTATTAACCAATAATTGTCCTCTGGGTTATGGTTAAGTAGAAAGACTTGTTTTACCTCATTGATTTAGTAGACAGGGCCTAAGAGTAGCACTTCATTTTCATAGCTTTTTCCTAAATATGTAGAATAGGATCTGTTTTGTTGTTTTATCTTTCATTAATCAAACTGAACCTTACAATATTTACATTCCATCTGGATTGACCTGCAACTTCTATTTTTTAGTGGGTGTTTTTTTTTTTTTTTTTCTATTTGACTACCAACCTAAAATCTCATTAATTTATTTAAACTTGTATGAAACCGAAACATTTATTATTCATCTGCTTACTAGTACCAGACTTACAATCATATAAAATGATTACCCATACCACTGTTGGGTAAGGTTCTTTATCAATATAATTTCCCATAACATTTGCCATTGTAACTTTTTGACAAAGCTTAGCATTTCTTTTTCTTGATGTATAGCTTTTTATTCTATTTCAGGTAATAGGCAGTACCTCAAATGAGTCATGTTATATCAGTAAATGGGAGCTATGCACAACTCTATTCAGTTCAGCATTATTTAATGTTTTTCAGGAGATGTCTTTGCTGCACTAAAATCTACTTGTGTGCTAATGATTTTGTATGCTACAAGTTGGCTGCACTGCCTTTTTTTTTTTCTTCCACAAGGGAGTGAACTTAATATATTTACTTCAATCCAAGCAACCCTAAGTATCTATACTCACATGTTTTTATACAACATTGTTCTTCTCACTTCACTGCATGTTGCCAGTTGCCAGAATAGGTCACAGTCTTGGTATGTTTCTGCACCCAAAACTGCTGCCAGACTCTTACTTGACACATGTATCCAGCCCAAAGGTTTCAGCCCTTACTCTCGAGGGCAATACGCCTGTATTTTTTTAATGTCTCATCACTTTGACAGTAGCAGTAACATTGTTGTCTCGTCTTAGGGAAGTCTACCGTACAACTGCAGCTCTCGCACAACTCTGCCAGCCTCCTGAGTGGCATAGGTTACTGTGTGTATGTCATACCCTTAATCCAACTTTCTGTACTGGTTTCTTTTTTACTTTTCAGAGTAGCTTGGTGTATTGCAAAGAAACTTGTTAATCACAGTCACTTAACCGAGTACTGATCAAACATGTGCTTCTGTTGTTCCTGTAGCCATTGCTGCTGCAAGTGTTTGCATTCATTCTACATGTTTTAGAACTACTGGTTTAACCCATTTTTCAAAATATTAATTTTCAGGTAAAAGCACTAAAACCTCTGTATCTGTGAACAATCTATTCCTGCCATAGTATCCTCCAAATAAGTGTTGATTAAACCAACAGGTGATACTAGAGACATCCCTGCTGGATATTTTTCCTCTTTGTATCCCTAAATCTGAATTCTCATAGATTGATGGCAAGAAGTTCTTAGAGAAAAGTCCCATTTTTTCCATCTGTTCTGCTTGGGAGGTCATAGGACTCCAGAGTTCAGATTTGTATCAATTTCATTCCCATTGTAAGACTATGACAAACTGTTGCAATGACAGGGACAATAGAAATTAAACACTTGCAGAAGAATGACTTCCAGACACAGTAACTAAAAGCAGTGTCTGTGGTTGCAAGGTGATGCAGTTGTTAATTATTGCCCTGAAATAATGAGAAAAGTTGAAATCCAGTCCAGACAATCACAACACAATGGACATGACACTGGAGTTGAAAGCACAAAGGGATGCTGTCCTTGGCAAGCTACAATGGTGAGGACCTGTCTGCATGGAGATGAGGCTGACATCTATCACCATAGCCATCCCAATCCCAACAAAGGCTGGCTTTGACAATCAGCATTTTAATGCATGTAAACCAAATTTGACTTCTACGTTTGGAATCAAAATAGGCATTAATTCTACCAGTGATTGCAAATAGCTCTGTTCACACATTTCAGAAACAGAATAAGGTCAAGCACTGAGCTAGGCACACTGGTTTTCCTCCTCTTTATATTTCTTGACACCAGCTGAAGAATAATAACCTCATTGATTCACCAGATTCCCTGGGAGTAATGTCATATGCCAGCAATTAAAAGACCAGACACCTACAAGAATATTGTATAGGGATAAGTATTATAATATAGGGAAAAGTATTATTGCTGGAAATCAGGCTTAATACGCCTTTTGAGAGCTAGTTTGGTTATTTTCTAGCATCTGTGCATTGTCTGAACACATTATTGCAGATCTGCACTGCTCCTGCTCTGGCCTCATTTCATCTAACTGGTGGATTTCCCTCCTGACATTGGGAATACTGAACTCAAGAGAAATAGATTCCTCAAGCTTTTCAGGCTGCCCTTTCTCAGCAGAGGTGTGTGCTGGTGATAGCTCAGACATAGCAGCACAGAACCAGCCTTGGTGAATGCTGGTGTTGTTATTTTTGACAATCTTTTTGTAGCTGTCTGAAAGAAAAGATAAATTTAAATGTTAATTGTGACCAACTAAAGTTACTAAGCAGAGTTTCTTGGCTTGGCACCAGGGGACATGTACAAGTCTTTTTATTTTGAAACTTGATGGTCTTTTTGTTGTTTTTCCTTTTCTCCTCAGCTATTGCTTGACAAAAAACAGCTCTTGCACAATGAAGAGGTGTTGTCTGAGGACAGGGTGGGAGCCAGGAACTTTCTACCCACACTCTGTCACTAATCCCCTCTCTAGTGTTGGCACATCCCTCTGGTTCAACATGAGGATCTTCTATAATGGGGCTGCACAATGAGAATAATTTTAGTTAATAAGGTAGGCTTGGGTAATGGATGTGCTCTTCTTGCTTGCAGAGACATGGTGAGGTCATCAATCTGAGGGCAGCCTTGAGGAGTGCTGCACTTGCAAACCCCTAAGGCAGGACAGGACAGGTAGAAACTCCTCACTGTGTGTTATGTGGAATGGTCCCTTGTACTCACTTTTGGCTTGAGTTAATTGTTGAAGCTTTGCAGAAAATGTGCAGATCAGTTTATGTGTAGGATGTGTTATATTAGAACTACCTGTCCTTGTGATCCCTACTGGCTTACTCCATCTGCCATCCATTAAAAACTTCCTCCTCCAGAGGGGATGGGAGTTTGAATCTGTGACATACAAGGCCTATGTTGTAAATGTCTTGTGGCACCTTCATGGCAGTCTTCCATTAGTATATTGAACCCTGAATGGTCAAAGAACAAAACTCTGGACTTCTCAGAGGGGATCAAAGAAAACATTCAGGGCAAGACACATTGGCAAAGTGCTGTGGGAAAGTGAGACTTGCTATCATAACTGTGCTTTAAGGAAATAATTATTTACACCATCCATCTACCTTCCCTCTGACCGTCTGCTAAGTTTTAATACAGTGTTTACTTTCTGAAATAATTAAAATTTGAACTAATATTTAGAAGAAGGTGTTTTGGGTCATTTCTCTCACATTGTTTTCCCATAAGCATCACATGAATTTTGTCACAAATCTGAAAGCAAAGTCGACAGTTTTGTGTTGTTTTGAAACTAGAGAAATAGAGGCCACACCCTTTTTTTCTCATTGGCAAGTCAAAAAATAAAATCTATGGCAGGGAGCTCACTTGGCCTATTTTTCAATCCCCTCCTGAATACGTACCACAGTTACATAATTATTCTAACTCCCTTCACCTCATTTTGGGTCTTCATTGCCTCTTCTCAAAGAAAAAGTAGCACTGAAGAAGTAAAGATGAATAATAAAAACATGGCTCAGGGCAGAGAATGTCCTTGATAGATTACATCACTTTTAGCTAGAGAAGTAAAATCTGATGGCTTGACACACACAGTATCCATAAAAATTCCTTATAGCTACCTCTACAGTAATGACCATTTTCGGTAGAATGCAGAGGTGTCTCTTCTTATATCCTCTGTCTCATCCATTCTCAGCCAACCGTGTAAGCAAGTGCTTCTGTTGAAAAAGTAATGATGAGGATTGCTTATAGCCTTTAAATAGCTTAAGCAGACTGTCTAAGTTTAGAGAACTTAGAAAAAAAAATTGGAACTAAAACAGAGAGACAAATCTCCTTTAATTTCAAAACAAATTTTAATTAAAATATGATAAATTGAAGGATAACAGTTCCTAGCTATAATATCTATATCTATATCTATATATGTATTCAAGATAAACAAAAATAACCAGAACTAAACGAGTAAAAAAAGAAACCCCTGAGCAAAAAAAAAACCAAAAAACCTTCCCTCCCCAGTCCCTGTCCCTGGCGGGCACGGAGGTATTTTACAGACCGCAGGTGATGAGATGAGTAGCCGGTGCTGGGTTGCTCCCAGGGGTTGGTGGATGGGAAGAAAAAGCTTTGGCTTGTCCCTCCGAAGAGCAGTGCAACTCCTCTGCTGGTGAAAGTGATGGTTGCACTCTGGTGGCAGTCGCAGTCTGCTCGTGGCTCTGGTCCTCTTCTGGATCTGAAGAGAGCTCCCAGGCCTAAAAAATCCTCTGCTTATATCCACTTAGGCTCCACCCAGTCCCTCCCGCAGGGCGGAGACTTAAACAATGGGTGATTTACTCTATGAGATAAACAATGACCTATTTTTGATACCCCTGATGGGCCATTAGCAGACATGACCCCTCAGGTGGGTGTGGAGGCAGAAAAATTTCCTTATCTCACAGAAGTTCCAAAACACCCAGCCTGCAGCCTGAGGGGTGTGCTGTCCCTTAGACAATAGCTGCTAATGTGCCATTGTGAGCAGTTCATGGGAAAAATGGCATAGAGGGTTTAGAATACACACCCACACAGTGACAAACTGATCCTGGCTACTAAAACCAGGACACAGACACTTAAGCTATTGCATGGCTTTTCATTTTATACTGCCTTACAAGATCCACCCTCTAGCTTCTCTATTGTTGGTCATATGTGGCCTGCTGGAAAACTAAACAGCTCTACATGTGATTCACGGACAGTGTGATTTGTGTGAGTGTCTGATTAAAAATAATAAACTTTTTCCTTTCAAATACCACCCCTTGTCCTTTTAATGCAACAAGAAACTAAGCTGACAGCCTTGACTTTACCTCATACTGAGATTTTAATAAGACTGTAGATGTGTGAGTATCAGATTACTTCCTGGGGAGAATGAAATAGCTGTTTCCTGAGGCCACTTGACCTAGTTCCAACCAGAGAAAGTAATGTGGCCTTCAGATGATAAAACTAAGTCTTACCCTTAATATCTTAACAGTTCTGTTATGGACAGGGCTCACCCTGTTTTACCCAGTTATACTACTGACTTCAGAGTCAAAGAACTTCTTGGGATGTCTGCAATAACTAATGACAAAGATGCTTTTATTTAGAAACCAGTTTTCCTTGAAGCAACAAAAGCCTTTTTTAGAATGGAGATATTTGCAACATGGAACAAATAGCTGAAGTTGAAACTTGCTGGTTTATTAAGGTCAGTACTTAATCCTGACTATTCCATTGTAAAGTGTGTATACCTCTAGGCCTGCACTGAAATTGTTTTACACTTAAAAGACAATTTTCCTTAGGCTAGTGACCAGTTCAGTATTAGCATAATACTAGATGCATATGACTCAGTGTGAGGAAGGCAGAGGTTATCTCTACAGAGAGAGAGTGCTCCCAAAGCACACCCCAGCTCTGCCACGCACCACATCTGATGCTTGGAAATTACAAGAAACTAAAGGTATCTGATATCAAGAGTGCTTCCAATGCTCTTGCTGCACTAGTTTGTCTTGCTTTATGGTGTCTCTGTCTCAAATGGCAGTCAGCAAATAGAGTAACAGAGTCCATGAATAAACAAAAGGTCTGACTAAAGTGCATCCCTGCAGTCAGCCCTCAAAATGTGTCTCAGTTTATCTGGGATTCTCTAATTTTTCAGCCAGCATTTGTATTCACTTTGACTCTGCAGGATTTGTGTAGGTGTTTCACTGCACAACCTTGGCTCATCTTCAGAACCTTCTTTCCCCTACAGGGAGTAAACAGAGTAACAGTGGGCTTGCTGTGATGCTCAGTGTGCTTCACAGCACTTGTTTGGGTGGAAGTACTTAACTACCTGCTTCCTTCATCCTGGAGACAGAATGCACTTGAAGGGTAGAGAAAGACTCTGACTGCTTTGTGTGGATTGTGTATCAGGTCCTTGGTTACTAATTTTACTGGAGGTAGTGGAAGGCAACAAGAGGTTGTATTTTTTCTATTGTTGCTGCAAGTTCCTCGGGTCATCGAATCTCACTTGGCTGTGGAAGGCATTTTAAGAGTGCAGTGAGCTCTGGGGGGCAAGGTTTTGGTTTGTGTTTATATGAAATTCATTATTAAAAAAGTTAACTCGCACATTTTCCTCCAAGTTTCTCTTTTCATGGTGTAGTCTGAGATTTCTCCATATTTTTCTTCTCCAGATACAAGTTTCTCAATGCATTACCTCTTCCATTGTTTGATCCAGCATCCTTTTAAGCAATTAACTACTTGTTCCTTGTTAGTAGTTAGACATGTAGTTGAGAATGGAGAAATACACCGTGCTAGGAAGTGCATAGCTTCTTCAACTGCAGGGATAATTAGCACTAGACCATTTATTGCAGCATAACACAGGTAACTGAAGACGTACAATGTACAGCCAGTGCTCATTTTCATTAATGGCATAAGTGGTGGGACTGATGTAGCTGAACATGTTCTGTACCTAACGTTTGCAAACAGCAGTCTTCATTCTTTCATAGCACTCCACAAGGTTTATACTTCATGTACAGGGATTTGCTTGGCTTTGACCAGCTTTGACATCAGTGATTTCTATGAAAACTACTTTTATATTGGGGAAAACAAAAGGAAACATATTTGTGAAGTAAAAACCCACTACTCCCATTCTAGCCAGCTTTCTAGCTCCCTCTTGGCAGAGATCAGCTTTCCTGACCTGGGAAATTCTCCAGGACGTGCAGCAGCTCTGGTGCCACAGGGCTGGTATTGCACCTTGTGTTAACTTTTCTCACTTGCTCAGGACTTGTCCATCAGTAGAACTGTGGGGTTCTTAAGTCCTGTTTTCTGTTGAGTAATGTATTGCACCTTTAAAACTTGTATGTCCCTCCTTTCTCTGTCGCCTAATCTTGCTTGTTTGAAATACTGAGCCTTGAGAAAAGACACAGGGCCTATGAGGGTGCTGGCTGTGCTAGCTGAAGCAAGGTGGGGAACACTAGTCTTCATCTCTGAGGACAGAGGCTCTTTTGACTGTGTTTCTTCCTTTAGCTTCAAGCTAAGATTAATGCTTGGTTGCAGAGGCTTTCATTCCTGCCCCCAGCAGAGTTACATATTGTCATTCAAATCAGTTCTTCCCACTGTAAGGTCCTCTTGGGAGTGCAACAAAACAGCAGTTTGCTCTGTCTTTTGAGGCTTGGAGAGTTTTGGGTCAGACAATGCTCTGCAGAAGCAATTCAGATTCCTGAAGATAGAATTGCAGTGTAGAAAATTTCAAAAGTAAAGAAAGCTCTGGCTTGAGTTTCTGAATACTAAATAAATAGATAACGAAGACAGTATTTCCAGCAAATAATACGGGCATGGGCAAATTATAGGATGTAACTGAGATCTATCGTACCAGTCTCTGCCTCTACAACTGGCCACCCACATGCTCTAGTCCACCAATGATCGCCTAAAATGTTCTTTCCCTCTTCATTTGAATTTCACCCATTTTTTTGCTTGTAAAATAACTACAGACATTTAAAAACAATTAATACTCCAGAATACACAGCAAGTATTTGTTATAGGTTCATTTTAGCCATCCATGGGTAGTCAGCCAAGACTGTTTAGTGCAATACTGGTTGTTCATTGTCAGTGTGAGATGTTGGACAATGAAGACAGAAGGTAATACATTTGATGATGGACTTGTTGCTTTTGAAAATCACACTCTGCAATGGAAATAACTCTGCAAACATTTACAACCTGAGGTAGCTCACAAGCCTTTTTGGGATTATTCCTGTGAATTAGATCCAGAGAGTCTAAACAGTGCAGAAAACAAGCAGAGACTATGATAAGCATTAGAACAAACTTGTGGTAACAGACAGTTTGGGTGCATGCTTATGAAAAGGTCTTTTGATTACAATTTTAACTCTAATTCACACTTTAAATACCTTCAACAGAAAAGCAGTTATACAGACAAGTCGAACAGAAACATCTTTAAAACTTCCTTTATTTTGTTAAACAGACACTTCTGAAATTTAGCCTTATGTTTTGTTGTTGTTGGCAAAATTCTCATTTAGAAAAAAAGAAAATTAATTTATCCTGTAAGTTTTTGGATACCTACTGGCATATCCTGTGCATTGCACTGGAAAGTTATAACTTTTCTACAGCTCTTGTAAGAAAATGAGAAAAAACCATTTCTAATGGGCAAGGATGTTTGGAGTTTTGAGAGTAATTTTGTTACTGCTCTGTAGCTTACACCAAAAAAAACCCAAAAAACATACAAGACTGAAATCCCATTCTGTACAGTGAAATTTGTAGAAAGAATTTTACAAGGAAGTCAAAGGAGTAATGGGAATTGTTTGGGATTTTTAGTTTGCCTTTTTTTTTTTTTTAACTGATGGCTCCCAATATAAAATGGTCATTGTACAAAGATCTAAAAATGGGTGGTGATGCTAATTTTTCAGCTTTTGAATTTAGCCATTGGAGGAATTAATTTAAATTAATCTGAATAATGATGGGAAAAAAACACTTAAAGAACAATAGGTCATTCAAGGTGAAGTTGTTATGACGGTTTTACTGACATCCAACATATAGCAACTGAGTGTTATATGGTGCCTAGTATTCTTATTTGTGGGTGTAGCAGGGTGTACATAATACTCAGTAACACCAGAAAAAAACACTGAGCTAAGATGTCTTTAAATGTTTAAGGTCGCTGTGGATGGAAATGCTTGCTTCATCTGTCTGATAGATACCTGCACTAAATCAGGCAAAAACTTCTGCAACAATTCTTTAGGCTTTAGAAATAACAACAACAATGGACACAAGTAGAGAGAGAAAAAAACAATTCATTACCCACTTCCATGAAAATGGAGATTCTTTTACAGAAAGAGAGGTGTTGACAAGTCTGTAGGGTGAAACATCCATGTGTCCCACTCCCAACACTGAGAGTAAGTGTTGAGCAGTTTTATACCTTCACCTTTTCCTTCCTGACCTTCTGTGCTGCAAGTGGGGATGTGACCTTTTCCTTCACATTCATTGATTTCCACGCTTGATAACACAAGTCTTTCCTCTGCCCTTTGACACCAAATTAAACTTTAATTCCAATGAAGGTGGAAGTACTGCTGAGGGGGGAGTCTACTGAACACTCAATGAGTTCTTCTGGGAGTTAATTAAGCTGCGGATCTCTCGTCTTTGCACCTCATTAAATCCTGTCCTCCTCTCCGGCCCAATATTTCAAGCAAAGGGCCCCTCCTTTTTCCCAAGTGGCTGCTATCTTGCCTGGTTAATAACTGCATTTTGCCTGCTCCTTTTGCGTTTTATACAGAGAAGGCCTTATGCTGATAACAGCTTGATTTGCATGCTGTCAGAAAACCTTATCGGCATTGCTAAGGAGGACAGTAAAAGGAGCCAATCAATTAGTCATGTACAGCTCATTTTGATTCCTGTGATTAGTTATTAACATAAGTAAACAGAAACCCATTTCAAACTCTTTACGTTGAGAAGGCAAAATGAACCCCTTATAACTAATTCAGGGCAAATGAAGGAGATAAATGGCAAGTGTGTAATTCATTACAGTAATTAAATAGGTTTAAATACTGTACTAAAATCAAGACTGTTTAGAAAGCGCATCTGTTTTTTGTTTGTTCATTTTCTTGCCTTTTTTTTTTTNTTCAGTATTGGGGGTAAAAAAGCAGTCAGTGAAAGATAGTCCTCCCACCTTCAGAAAGTGAAACAGAAAGTGTTTGTTTCATCATCTCATTTCCTCCACAACATTCTTATTACACACATCTAACCTAACTGCTGAAGCATTTTCTGCTAGGAACAAAATAACCCTATGTTAGCAGCTTCTGCCTGCACTGCACAAATGAACACTACCACAAGGGCCCTTGCTTTCACAACCAGAAGGTAGAGATTCTTGCTCTATTTCCAGCTTCATTGAATCTCAAGAGACCTTTCTGAGTCACATCAACAGTTTTGATGCAAACATAGGATCCTAAATGTTGCAGGTGAGCTTGAATTTATTGATTCCCTTTTGGAGCTCCCCTTGGACTTCGGTTCTGATGGCTGGGGAGTTTGTTTCCTCATGCTATGGAGATGGAAGGACTCCAGTAATACACTTTCAAAATAAATTTTATTCAGGCATATTCTCTGTGCAGTGTTGCTGACCACAGGTATCGCACAATCACAAGTCAGGCATTGAAAAATCATGAGACCCACTTGAAAATCTCAACATTCCTCTTGGTTTTGAAATGTTCAGAGGTCTTTACTTGTGTTTTAGGAAATCAATCTAGTTGTCTTTCATGATAACATTTGCCAGTCTATTTTCCCACAACTTTTTTTTGTAAAGAAAATCTGAAATTCTCCATGAATCACACTGCTTTAGGAACCATTATGAAAGGTACTAAATGTACTCATGAGGACCAATGTACTTGGTGAGGAGAGATCTAGATACTGTAGTGCTTTTTAAGTATTCCTCTTAAGAAGTCATTGCAAACCTGTGTTTACAAATATAATTTGTCAATCATTTTTAAGAGGATCCTAAAGAGGACAGTTGATGCCATGGATACCACTCTAAGGTCTGCCCTTTTTACCACAGTAACATGATCACTCTTTTCCAGCTTTAAACAGTACCTAGCAGCTGCATGCCCCACTCCTGCTCATCTCTGATGCTCTGTAGCAGCCCTCCACATGTTGCCATTTTATACACATCATGGAATACTCTGGGTAGGAGGTGATGTGTGGAGGTCTCTAGTCTGTACCTCTACTGAAATAATGGAAGACTGCAATGTTATCGCCCTCTTCTCTATAGCCCTGACTAAGTAGTTAGAGACAGTTACTAGAATTCTTTTGTTTTCTCCTCACTTGCCTTAGCCTCTCAAATGTCATATGCTCCAGCTACTAATCATCTTAGTGGGCTCCTTCTGGACTCACTCCCAAAACTGAAGACTACTCAAAATGAAGCCTTATAAATGCCAAGTAGAAATGGATCATCATGTGTCTTGACCTAGTTGTGATAGTCTTACATTGCTGCAAGAGCTTACTGGTGATTCATACTCAATTTCCTTCCACCACAATCCTAGGATCCTTTTCTGCAGCCTCTACCAACATATGGAGTTGCTCCCTTCCACATTTGGGATTTTGCATTTCTTACATAAATCCACAGTAACTCTTTTGATGTGTTTCTTCAGTCTGATAGGTAGACCTGTCCTCCTGTATTTTGACTCCTCATCCAGTTTTGTCAGATCTCCTGAGAATAAAAATGCTGGCAGCAATCCAATCTCTTGCAAAGATACCAAATATTTCATCCCTTACTGATACATTCTTGCCATGGGTAAATCCCCAGATCTGCTACCCGTGGTCACTGCCTTCCTTTACAAAGCGAAACAGTTGAGGAAAAAGTTGATACCTGTCCTGGTTATAGTGGCCAGGACCAGTCTGTCACTGTGTGGGTGTGGCCAGGGCTGTGTATTCTACACCCTCTATGTCATTTCTCATGAACAGTTAATAAGGGATCGTCTGCAGCAGCTGCTCAGGGCACACCTGACACCTCAGGATGCAAGTTGGGTGTTAAAGAACTCTATGAGACAGCAAAGTTTCCTGTCTTCACACGAATGACACAGGTGAGATAACTCCCCTCCAAGGAGTCATTAACATCTTCACACACAGGCTGAAGGGTCATGTCTCCTAATAGGCCATCAGGGATTCCCAGAACATGCTGTGACTCACAGAGTAATCACTGATTGTAAAACTCCTTGCCCTGGGGGGAGGTACTGGGCATTCCCACATGAACCTGAGCATAATCTTGGGGTTTGGGGACTTCTGGTGTCATTGGTCAGATCTAGGGGAGGACCAGAGCCTCAAGAGGACTGTGAATGCCACTCCTGACCAGACAGTGACCGTCATCTTCACAAACAGGTTTTCCTTTCCTCTTACTTTGTACTCAGGGAGGCCACATGGTGCTCAGCACAGGGCCTGGTGAGCTCCATTCTGTTTGTGCCCCATGGTGCTGGGCTGTACATCCATTTTTGTGGTTCAAACAGAGCTTTTCTCTCCATCATTGTATTTATTGTGATCTTTTTATTAAATTGCCATTCTGACTTGCAATCTGTTTCCGAGTTGGGTTCATTTCTCCTGCAAGTTTACCTTTAAGTGAGCACAATAGCCATAAGCACTCTGTTGTACAAAGATCAACATCTTTCTCTCAGCCTCTTGGGTTATATTTTGTGACACCATCTTATCTCCCCAGATGCATCTTTCTGTAGCTCTTCTATGGTGTTCAAGTGACAAAGTCTGATGAGTTTGATGCCTTTGACTTTGTGCACATGCTAAAGGCACACATTATCTATTCAGCAGTTGAACAACAGGCAGTGACTTGCTGATAAAGGACAGGCACAGAAAGGTCATTTGCACACCACTTGAGCAGCTTTAAAAAAAAATCATTGGTTTTAATGAAATATATATATTTTTATGGAAAGGTTTGAACAGAATCAAATACCCTTTCCTGTGGATTTCTGTCACTGAGGAGTGTTCACTGAAAATAGCTGTCAGGACTGCTATAACTGCAAAGGCAAAAAATTCCTACACTTTTCATAAGAGTTCACTACTGTTCACACATGTAGGGTCTGTGAGCAGTGCTTTGTTCTGCAAGTGATAATAAGGTGCTGAAGGGAAGTTTAGTGGAGCAGTGGACAAAAGCACTGATGCTTCTAACACACACAGTTCCCTTATTTTATATCTGGACCTGAATCTGTGCTGCTCTGCCTTAGGTATACTCTGCAGGCCCCCAAACACCTCCTCAGAAGGAGTTTATCATCATTTCAGCTTCATGTGCACATGGGTGTCTCCCTTCCCTTTGGACTGTGGTGCAGCTCAAATCAAAACTGAGCCTCAGAAAGGAGCAGCCTCAAATTATAGACACATCAGAATTTGGATCATGATAATTGTACAGTACTCCTGGAGAAGAAAACAGGGAACCAATAAATAACTTTTTCCCCTGGTTGGGCAAAATCAACTGGGAATAAAGAATTCCAAAGCAGATACCTATGTACAAAGAGATTTTTAACACAATTTTCAGTCTTTAGCTTTAAAGCCCAAGGGAAGGTACAATGTATGGGAATGCATGGGAAGCAATATCACAGTAAGCAAAAAGTCAACAGAATTAATTCAGTCAGAGGAATCATTTATCCTAAAAAAAAAATAATAATTAATTCCTTGTTTTTTTCCTCATTGGTACATGACTATTTCTTACCCATTATTCAGTAGCTAGGAAGAATGAAAAGAAGTTGCTTGTTTAGTTGTCAGAAATACCACTTCTTGCCTATCTTGAGAGAGCTGATTGTAATTGAGATTCTGTCGCTCTTCAACCAGGGAGTGATCAAAGGCAAACTGATTTAGCCCTCTGCATCCACAGTTCATCACTGTTTGCATTCATCTTTTACAAACACTATCGCTCAGCAGTAGCTGCAGGAGAATCATTAAAAGAGCTGAAGTGAAAAGAATTATGTAAAAGGCATGTTAGAGATTCCCTTTCTTGCTAAAGATTAGGTTTCTTTTGGCTTCACTAATAATTGAGCAGGAGCAGCTGTTATTGTGGCTGTGAAAATGGTTCTGCTCTTTGCATTCTGGCTGTTTTATACACCATCCCCATGGCCCCATAAAGAGAGCAGTTGGAGATATGCCTGAAGACCATCCTTACTGAACTCTAGTTGCCTCAATAGTAGCAAAGCTTCAGCTTGGATAGTAGCTTCAAGATGTGTAACAAGGTAAGCAAAACCAGTCATTTCACATCAGCACTGGTGAGCAGTGAGAGTAGTAGGTGGCAGAGAACTCTGTGGTCCTGTGAAGTGTTCACCATGCGGTTCAGCAGCAGCATTAGGAGGACAACTAACTCTGGGTGTCCTGTGAACTGGCACTGGGCAGAACTTGGCTTGGGTATACCCTTCAAAGCCTCTTAAATCTGAGATGTGAGAAGACACCTTATCTCTCCATAACATGGTAAGGAATATCTGACTAAGAGAGGAACAAACATTTCAGAAAGCAGTGAAAGCACTGCAAGTGGTATGTGGCAAGACAGAGGGCTTATCCACATAGTACAGCACTCATGAAGCAGGAAGGTTTATGCACATGGTGGAAGCAGGGGAAAGCTGAGTCTCTGTGTTGTGTAAGGATGTGAAGAAAGCTCTCGAGTCACCTTCAACTAACTCTGTTGTTCAGCTGGTGAGTTTTGAGGTGAAGAGTTACTCTGCCTCCTTGCCATGAATTGACATGCTCCCTTCATCCCTCTAGTGCAGTCTGCCAGGTGGTTGTACAAGCCTTCAAGCAAAGAGAATGGAAAGGGGATTTTTTAACAAAATAGAGGCGGTGGAGACATAGAAGAAGGTACTCAAAGGATATTTGAAATTGGAAAGATCATGAATCTTGGAGCACATAGAGATCTGAAAGAATCAGGAGGAAGGATAAGACAGCTGATAATCATAGAAGTGAGAGAAAAAAGAATCTGAGGTACCCATGGAAGTAAGAGAAGACAACAGGAGAAATAAAGTGAAAGTAAGAGAAGAGAAGATGGAAGACAACTGGGAAGCAGTGTAGAGAATATAGCTAGAGTGGAAAAGTGTGGGAAGATGCAGGGAAAACACTGATAAGAGAGAAATAACTGTAGCTGGATTGTGGTTGCAGATACTTGAGGGAAGAAAGAAAAGGAAAAGGGTGGCACAGCACAAATGCAAGGTTGAGGTTCTGGGCAGGATAAAAAAATACTCAGATAGTAAGAGAACTGAATAGAGTGTTGTGCAGGAAGGTATGAGGAAAGGGATGACAGAGGAAGAGTTAGCAAAAAAGAGCAATGAGGGATGGCATGAAAAGCAGTGACAAGAAAAGAGAAATTGGTAAGAGAAAAACACCAGTGATGAAGTAAACGTGGGTTAGCTTTTATATTGTGTCCACTGTCAGTGTGGTTTGTGCTTAGGCAGAACTGTCAAAAATGAGACTTGTTTATTTTCAATCTTTAACTGTCTTTTTCAACACTCTTTGCTATTTCTTATGATGAGAACCTACTGTGCTCGTGGTTGCTTCTTGGCCTGTCTCTAAGCTTTCCTTAGAACAAGAAGTCTAGGTTTTTCAAATCATAGGGGACTATATTCAATCAAAAATGTCAAATATAATTTCAAGAAGAAAGCAGTCATTAGCACTTATTATTTAATTGCACTATTTAGGGTGGAGTAAATGCTGCATTATCTCTGCTCACAGGTGGAAATGAAATCTGCATGTGGCTTAGAGAAACAACACAAACATTAACTGTTCTAATTTGTTCAAGGATTGAATCTGGCACTTTAAACAAAAAAACAACAACGACAACAACAAAAAAGGCTATGATTGGAATGTAGTTTACAAGTATATATACTAAAAAAAGCCTAGGTGGCAATGGAGATACTTTTCAGATTCTGAGAAGTTTATACGGAAAAAGACTAATCTGATTGAATTTGATACTTAAAAAAAAAAAAAAAAAAAAGGAATTTAATTTAACGCAAATAGTAAAATTGAAACTCAGCAAGGCTTCAGACTACAATTAGCCAAGCACTTAAATTCAGGTTTCATGATCAATCTTCCTGAGAAGGGACTGATTCTAAGATGAAAGTTACAAATCCAAGGTGGAGTTCAAAGTGAGACTATCAATTGTACCAATATGCCTTGCAGTAAATCTGCACACTTTTCTGGAGGCAGGGCAGCTGAGAAAAGCTTTGGTATAGAATCCACAGCGAGACACAGCAAGGTGAACAGGTGAATCTGCAGGGGAGGGGTCTCAAATAACCCAGTAATTTGTGATTTTAAGAAAGTGCTTAAATGTTTTAGTTCTGAATGTCTGATGAAGTCTGACCTTGTGTTTTTTCTAGACAAAAACAATGTGCAACATGCATAGATTTTATCCCATGTGCTTTCCAGGTAGAGACTGCTGCTAGTTCAAGAACATTCACCCTGTCTTTCTGTTGCTTGGAGTAGATGTCCTAAAACTGTATGACTGCCTTAGGAAAATGCACCATTGTGAGTATCCAATGGCTAGTAAAAAGATACGACGATTACACCTGCACGTTAATGTTAAGAGCCTCTTAAGTCTTTTGATAAATGAGATAGCAGTTGTCCCAAGGTGGGACAACTTTGATAAATACCATGGAAGAGATTTAGGAAACAAAAATGCTTTCATAATGCTCTGATTCCAATATGATTAGTTTCTACTTTCTTTGAATCCTTGGAAACTAGTGAGTCAGCTTGTGTAATATAAAATCAGACCAAATTCTGCTCAGGCTTAATAACTGGCTGCCTTTTGGCCACTTGCCTTCTGCATCTGGTTGACTCTCTCCCTTTGCAAATGTATTTTCAGACCCACTATTGATGGAAAGTGGATTGAATTATAAATCAAAACCATGTTCCTGGACTGACAGTAATCTAATCAAAGAGACAAAATGTGCAATAAAGGTGATTTTTGATGAGTGAAAATATTGATTTTGGAGTTTACTGTGGTGGTATTTGTGATTACTTTTAACTGAAATATTTCCTGCTTCTCAGTGACTTGTTATCCTTGCACTTCCTTGTGGTTCCATGTGCCTTTGAATTTCCACATCCAGATGTTTCCCAGCAGCATGGGGAGGAGACTTCCAGTTCTTGTTTTCTGAAGCTGTCTCATCTTGTGATAGTTTCATCTTTGAACACTGAGGGAGCTGCCACAGAATGGGAGATCAGAAGCCCTCAGCAACAAGCAGAATGTTGGGAAGATTCAAATCTGCTTCTGTGTAAGTCAAAAGGCAAAAATCCTGTTCATCCATTGTGCCTAGGCACATCACATAATTAGCTAGAAATACATAAACAAGACAGCTGATTGCAAGATATGAGTAATTATCACCTACAAATTCTTAATTCTTTTGTTAGCTTAATTGCTATAGATAGTCAGGAGTGGTTGACTTAGTAGTGGACAGCAGCTCAATGTCCAGAAAGAGATCAGTCAGGAGTGGTGTCCCTCAGGGGTTCTTTATGGGACTGGTGCTCTTTAGCGTCTTCATCAGTGACATAGACAGTGGGATTAAGTGCACCCTCAGCAAGACTGCAGGTAGACACCAAACTGTGATAGAGTGGGCACACCTGAGGAACAGGATACCAGCCAAAGGGATCTGAACAATCCCAAGGAGTGGGCTCATGGAAATCTCATGAGAGTCAGCAAGGCCAAGTGCCAAGTTCTGCACCTGGTTTGAAGCAACCTCCAGTATAAATAACATCTGGAGAACGAAGGAATAGGAAGTAACCCTGCCAAGATGAACTTGGGGGTACTGGTGAATGAAAAAATGGACATGAACCAGCAATGTGTGCTTGCAACCTGGAAAGCCAGTTGTATCCTGGACTACATCAAAATAGGGGTGGCTGAGAGATGTGATTCTGCCCCTTTATTCTGCACTGGTGTGACCCCACCTGGAGTGGGGGGACAATCCAGGTCTAGAGTCCTCTTAACTCATAGAATCACAGAATATGCTGAGTTGGAAGTAACTCACAAGTATCATTGAGTCCCACCCTTTGTTCTGCACAGGACCATCCCCAAGGATCACACCATGTACCTGAGAGTATCATCCAAATGCTTCTTGAACTCTGAAAGGTTTGGTGCTGTGACCACTGTCCTGGGGAACCTGTTCCAGTGCCCAACCACCCTCTGGGGGAAGAAAGTTTTTCTAATATCCCGTCTAAACCCCCCCTGACACAACTTTGGACTATTTTANCTTTTCTAATATCCCGTCTAAACCTCCCCTGACACAACTTTGGACTATTTTACGAGTCCTAACGAGTGTTCCAACTCTTTGATCATTTTTGTGTCACTCCTCTGGACATACTCAAACAATAAGAGGATGACATCTGAGAAGTGGCTGAGGTCATTTGGTCTCTTCAACCTGGAGAAGAGGAGACTGAGGAGAGACCTTGTTGCAATTACAGCTTTCTCAAGTGAAAGGTTGGAACACCTTGCTTATGAGGACAGACCAAAACACCTCTCCTGTGACAGGCTGAGAGTTATGGGCTTGTTTTGCCTGTAGTCATAGGACAAGGGGTAATAGTCTTAAACTAAAGGAGTTTAAGACTAGATACAAGGAATACATTTTTGGTGGTGATGGTGAAACACTGAAACAGGTAATGCAGGGAGGCAATATGTTTCCTATCTCAGCAAACATTCAATGTCAGATTGGATGAGGCTCTGAGAAACTTGATCTAGTTGAAGATGTTCCTGGTCATTTACAGGTCCCTTTCATACCCAAGCAATTCTATAATTTTGTGTACTTTCTTACCTGTGAACATCTTTGCAGATGCATTCTTACTGGATCCTGCACACAGATCCTTTAAATCCTGATTGATATTGTGTGTGGCAATAATGATCAGTTTTGGTGTTTGCAAAATATTTCCTGTAGACACATGCACATCAAAGTAGCTCAGATGTGAGAGTGTATCAGGGCTATGTTGAGACCTTCTAGTCCCAATTCTCCAGTGTAATTACGTTTGTAATGAAAGTGGCATATTTTACCTTCTACCCTTACAGTGGTGGAGCCAGTAGAAGACATCCTTCAGTTGCTTTGCTCCATTATCTAGATGTTGTTCTTTCAGCCATTTCTTCACCTGAGCTCAACCATTGCCAGAGTCCTCTGTTCTGGGTTTTCACACAAGCAAAGTTCAGTAAAAACTAATACCACTACCTTTACCCTATGATGACTCCAATAACATTACTTGTGACATTGTCTAGTTTTATCCTTTGAGGGCTGCCCAGATGACAAGTTCAGAGCTAAGCAAAGCAGCTGTGATAGAATCATCTGGCATCCACTTTCTTCCTCCAAACAGAAATGTTCTCTGCCTGTCCTCCGGGAGAGCACACAGAGATAAACTTCCTTGTTCTTGAGTCCTTCAAGTTTTGGAAAACTGTATTAACAGTTTTACACTGTGGCATTCAGGAAGACTGTAAGCACATGCCGAGCTGTTGGTAGCCATACCTTGTCTGTGTAGCTATTGACTTTATTTATTAAATTTAATCAATTTATTATTGTTGTGGCCCAGGCCTGGCCACAACAAGATACTAGTGCTTGATTTACAGAGATCTCTGCCAGTCAATTCAATCATGTGAATTATGCTGACTTCTCTCCAACAGTGGCATTTCTCCCATGCATTTTTCTAAGACTGCATGTATTCAGGAATACCTTCTAATATAGGCTAGGATGCATAAGCAATGATTGCAAAGAGAAGGCTCTTGAAGGAGATGTGGTGCAGAAGGGAACACCAAACTGCCTGAGGGAAAACCAACTGTTGAATTAGAGTTACTAATGCTAAAAAGAAAATAATCTGGCTGAGATTTCTCAGTGAGAAAAGACTCTTGAAGCAATAAATATGTGTTCAGAAGAATTTCAGTTCTTCTGAAGAAGAACTCAGTTTCCGGAAGAACTCAGTTTCCTTCTAGTAAACTGAGAAGGAAAACTTCAAAGAAATATGAGTGACAATGATATTATTTGCACTTCTCTGTTGGGAAGTAATACTGGATCTTTTCCTTTGCTCCCCTCTGAGTGGTGTCTACTCCAATGGAGAGGACAACTGGGCTATATAGAATGGGCTGTTCTGGCCTTCCCCATATTCAAGACCCCTACTGACCCTGATGGTTGTTTACACTACGATCACAGCTGAGACAAACAACAGGCATTTTAAAGGCTTCCAGTCAGATAAAGAGATTAATTTGCATACATTTAGCCTATACTGTCCAAATACTCAGGACTGAAAAATTCTACCGTCTTTATTCCTTAATGCTATATTCTCAATTGATTTGTTTGTCTTTTTTTTTTTTTTTTTCCCCTGAGAAGGGTCCCCTAGTTGTGTACACTCCTTTTACCCCCTTCTATGGATAGGCCAACTTCAGGTTAAGCTTTGGCTGGAGTTTCAGAACAGTGGTGATACAAAGGGATGACAATAGTGTGGCTGGATTTGCCTAAAATTAAAATCTGAGTCTCGAGCAGTTAAAAATCACCAAATAACAGTGAATTCAAGCCAGAGTGTGGTTATATGCTGTAGCTGTCACCTTGGTGTCACTCTCTCCAACAGAATGACAATTCACTGAACATTGAAACTGAAACACCTTTCAGCCTCTGGACAGAGTAATTCTATCGGATCAGAAGGATGTACAGGATTTAATATGCTGCTTCATGACCTGGTTGTTGCTGCTATTTATCACAAGTTCTGGCCCACACTCCTTAATATACTTCTCCCTTTTTGTTCAGGCCCTGTGGTGCCACTTTACTGGTAAGAAAAACACTGTATGTCAGAGAAGTCATAACCAAAGGAAGACAAATGCAAAACTGGAAGGGTTTGGTGTTGTCTTTTAAGGATAAAATTAATGCTTTCATCAAGGAACAGGTATTTAGGAAATTTCATGTGCCCTGGTGTTCCTAGAATTGATTTCCCAACAGGATCCTTATGGTTAGTCATCTTAGAAACATGTTTATATACCCTATTTTAATTATGTTTCTATTTCAAATAGGCCAAATATGATTCCAGCATCAAATAAAAGATTGTGTCTAAATAGAGCCCTGTAGGTGTATTTTGACTTTTTCTCATCAGAACTTTTTATAAGTATTAATTATGAGTGTCAAAAGAAAGGCCAGTGAAGAATCTCGTAGCCACCCTGTATGCATAAGTTCACAGCATTTGTATGTCTTCAAATTATATGTAATAGCATCCTGTACTGGAACAACAGCAACCTATCTTGTTTTCCTGGCAAACATCCAGATTTCATCTTAATAGCCATCTGTGAGAAAATGTTATACCAATTTGCCAGTTTTAGCAAATAACTGATTTTGATGATTTGGAATTGCCCACTGTCAGGAGTACTGTTACACTGATCTCTCCATAGAAGAGATGTACTTGTGTCCATTCTTTCTGAAGGCTGACAGCTGATTATGCCAGTCTTTGGACTGACCTTGTCCTTTTAAGTGAGATTATCACTGCTGTTTGCCAGCATGCACCATTTCATAGGCATTCAATGATTTAAAGAAAGTAATACAATCTGTGGTCTTAAGGTTCCTAGATACCGCAAGTTTGTCAGGACCTGACATGAAAGACAAGTTATCTTGACTGGGCAAAATGTTAAGATAAATTTGCAAAGTAGCTTATAATTAGCGAGTGTTTAAAAAGCAGGATTTCTATTTATTTGATTTTCTTGATGTCACTGGATGTCTCAGTTGATGAACTAGGGAAGACTGAGCAGCACTGGCCTCCTCAATGCCTCCTCTCAGAACTGACGTTCAGCTTCATCCTGGAAGCTGTGTTCACCACCTGCCCTGTCAAGCTTTCTGAGAATACATTTGTTTTTTCTCTCCTTCCCTGAAGGCCAGGCCTTGACTTCTTTTTCCTCATGTTTGATTCAAAATTATGTTTCCTTTATTCAATAGAAACATAGATTTGAACATTCACATGGGTTTTATACAACACAGCTTCAAAAACTAAACATTCATTCTTTAAAGAAATGCTTTACCTTCTTGCTGAAAAAGCCTTTCTGCTGACACAGCATTTTCAAAATCATGATTGTGTATAGGGCAATATGTATCTTGAAAACATAACTATAAAACAATATGTATCATTAAAAATTCTACCTGGACACAAATCATATCAAAATGATGTCTCTAATGCATTTTCAAGTTCCTGTAAAAGTGACACAGAATAATAACAACTGCTTTAGAAAGCAAAGGGCTGTTTTATTTGCATCAGCTTCTTGCAATTCTAGGTGCTCATGTTATCCCATTAGTTCATTTTGAGAACTCCCTCTCTTGTTCCTGCTAACCTAATAAGCTTTCTCTTCACTTTATATTAGAAGCAGATTTTGTTTATAAAACTCAGTCAATTAAAGAGTAAACAACAAGGGTGCTAGAGGAAAAGACTGTAAATTGGATCACAAGTCTCATCCTTTGAACAGAAGCTGGCAAAGAATAAACATCGCTACAGTGACTCATTGGTTGGTATCACAGTACTTAGCATTTTCTTGAGACATCAGGGAGCTGCATATTTTTTATGTCAATAAAAGCAATGAAGCACCTATGAAATTATTTCACTACAAAAGTATCAGAAAATAATGGAAAATTTTCACAGAAGGTTGATTGCTGTTTTCCTTGAGAATCCTTTTCTCCAATGCACAGATTAAACGTGTGTTTTCAGGCAGTCCCTTGGTTATGAGGAGAGTGGAAGGATGACAAAGTTCAGCTTTTCTGCAGTGATGCAAATGCACTGAAGTAAGAAATACAATTTCCATAGATCTTGAAGAGTTTTGAAACGAGGACTTGCAGAGAGGGCAGCTCATGTCCTGATCTGGGCACATCGTGTCCCTGTGGTTACACAACCAGAAAGTGTGCTTAGAAATACAAAGGTGTAATTTGCAGAGAACTACAAAGTATCACAATACCTAACAAAAGATCTTGAACTTTCACCCATCTTAGCACCCTTAATGGAGTTAATTATCAACCATTTGGCCAAGCAAGGAAACAACATGCCAAGTAAATTTCCATGATGTCTAGGTATACAGCTCTGTAAATGATGCATATCAGAAACGTGGATATACTGATTTTTGTTTGTACTGGCATGGCACGTTTCACTTCAGGTGGAACCACTGCTCCATAGTTTCAAGCATGTACAAATGAGGCCAGCTCCTTGACTTACTGGGGCTTGGCGGGCTTGGCTGGCTCAACTTTTGTTTGTGTCATATTACCTGTTTATTTATAGCACTTAGGTATTTCTTAAACACATCTAAAATGAACAAATTTAATTTTATATGACAACAAACCCTGGGGGCAGGAAGGGGAGAAGGGGGCTCTTTCTCATAATGTTCATTATAGTTGTTTGGAACAAATGATTGACAAAGAAAATTAAGCTGATGGTGGATGCAGGTTCTTCTTCAGTTCGTTTATATAAGAAATAATACTCATCAGAGCTGTCTTGGGCACTTTCAGAACATACACATTTCTTGGAAACGTGCTGCTCTGCTGAAGCAACCCCATTTTTCAGAATGACAAAATTGATAAGAGAATTTTTGAGATCTTGGCCTGTCTTGCTGTTTATTTGTAGAGTCAGAGAAGGTGAAACAAAAAGGTAAGCCTTTTAGTCAAATGACAGAATAGTTGTTAGCCAATTCCATTGTCTGATTGTGCTAAGAAATCCTTTCTTTTCACCTATAATGAAACAAACCAAATCTCTATGCTGAAAAGGCACTACAAAACAGAGTTGGCCACTTCCAGTCATCAGTGCGGGAGTACCTTGACCCTTACTGCCGAGGAAACTATAAACAATGTTTCTCCGAAAAATAAACTCCGGTTTCCCAGCAGTTTTATCTTGTTTTGTTCAAGTATTTTAAAAACCTCGGGTTTAGTGATAAATTGCATCTTTTCTTATTTATTTTATCTGAGTTATCTATATGCAAACTATTCAGTTCCTGAATATTTCAATAGAAACACACTACTAGGCTCAGTATTCTGAGGCTGTAAAATGTCAAAATAACTTTTGAAATCCATTTTTATGAACAGTTTGTGGATCTAGCTCAGTGACATCAGTGGTGCTGCTCCTGATTTACCTTTGTTTGACAGGCAGTATGAAAAAAATTGTCAAAAATTTGTTTTTCTAAATGAAATACAGAAGCACCTAGGGATTGAAGCTAAGAAATTTTAAACATTGTTCCTCTTTAAGTATCTAGAAAACAGAAGTATAAAGGAAGGTGGAATAAGACAGTGAGAAGAATGTTATCATGGTATTTTCCGAAATGCCTGCATTCTTTATGTGGCATCTGTTCTGTTCTGCATTTCTGGAGCTGGAATTGTAAGCTTGTATCCTTGGTTTTGCTGGACCTTGCCTCTGTATCCTTGCTTACCTCCAAAACTGAACCACTTAAACCAAAGACTGTTCAACAAAGTGTTCCTTCCCTGGATACGGGAAACATCAGCTGCTTTGGGGAAAAAAAGTGAGGTAAGGAGCAGGCACTGAAAAATGCTGCTCTTTTTGCATTTGCCCAAACCTACTGCAATCTGTGGTGTAGGAGCTTCCCAAGTAATAGAGTCACCAAATGATATGTATGTACTAGTTTCTGACTGATTTTTCACAAAAGTATGTATGATCACTTTTTGAACTCATTTGTAATTTGGGTTTCCTGTGGCATTGAGACCCATGACTCAATAATGACTGTTCACCTGGAATACTGCATCCAGCTGACTTACATCTGGAATGATGCATGCAGCTCTGGAGTCCTCTGTGCAGGAAAAACATGGATCTGCTGGAGCTGGTCCAGAGGAGAAGGGACTACAGAGCTGATGAAAAGGCTGGAGCACCTCTTCTATACATAAAGGCTGAGAGAGTTGGGGCTGTTCTATCTGGAGAAGAGAAGGCTCCAGGGATACTTTATTGCAGCCTTTCAGTACTTAAAAGGAGCTCATAAGACAGATGGGGACAGATTTGTTAGTGGGACTTGTCACGACAGGACAAGGGCTAATGGTTTTAAACAAAAATGGTGTAGGTTCAACCTAACTACAGGAAGACTGTTTTATGATGGGAGTGGTGAAACCTGGAACAGGTTGCCCAAAGGACATAGCAGATGCTTCATCCCTGCAAACATTCAAGTTCAGGTTGGATTGAGCTCTAAGATCAGCCATCAGCCTGATCTACTTGAAGGTGTCCCTGGCCTTATAAAGTCCCTTCCAACACAAATCATTTTATGATTCAGCAGTGGTTCCCACACCACTTACAACTGGCTGTAGACTAAGAGAATGGAATTGGGAGGGCTGATTTACTAATTTCAAGTCATGCTATATATGCAACATTAGTAGATTAACAGACTTCAGTCTTATATCCTATTAGTTATTTATATCCATAATTGTGTGGACATGAGAACAGGTCCAGACTGGCTGCTTGTGAATATGAGGTAAGAAGTGAAAGTTTCTTGTGATTACAAAACGGGCCAGAGCACCAACATAGTGTGCTGCAGGGCATCTGAGGCTCCGTTTGTGAGTATTACAGGAAGAACTCAAATTCCCTTTTTACTTCAAAGACGTAAATTGAGACCACTGAATATTAAATACTTTGACAAATGTTTGGAATGATTTTCCTTTGTGTAGCTAAAGTGTAGTGATTTATAAATTTATTTTCAAGTCAGTTCACTTTATTTTGTAATCGGTGTGACAAGCTTTCTTCTCTTTGTGTTAATTCCCCTGGTAAAACAAGTTTGATTTTCACTGCTATTTTACCAACAATGGTAAGGTCAAGCATTGTTCAGGAAATGGCTTCTGAGTTCATTTCCCTTCTATTGTATGTCAGTCATTGTAGTTCTTTACTATGAATTAATGCCAAATAATCTCTTTAAATTAAGAGCCTCCTCTTTAGAATGAACAGTGAGTGAATCTACTTCACACCCCTTACCCTCTGGGGAAACGAGGGAGAGTAGGATCACTTGCAAAGTAGATAATAGAGCTCTGTATATTGTAAAAAAAGTCATTGCCCTTCTTTATTATCACAGCGTTGTCCAATTGAAGTACCCTTTGCAAAGTTTATTCAACTGGGCTCGTATAAAGTACTTGTTTAGTTAAAAGGTCGTATCTTCTCCGTTGCTACTTTTGTACTAATGCAATTGGAAGATTCATCCAATGACCTTGAGACACTTTCTTCCTGTTTCCTTACATAAAATATTTACACTCCATATAAATATAGTGCCTCCCAATTGATCTTTTGGCATATTTTATAATAATATACTATAACCATTATCCTCTATTTATTTATTGCAGTGTGCAGATATTTTTATCACTCAAAATTCAATAATTAAAAAGAAGAGTACACTTATAGTTATTATTCATTTTGATTAATTTGATGCACTTAAAGTTTACACAAAAAGCTGTGATGAAACATTTCAGTGCTCGAAATGAGAATAGTTAGTCACCTTGGAACTGAAAAGTAGGCTAATTTTATAGAAACACCTAATTGATTTCAGCATCCTCTCCCAAAAATTGTTCCAAGATTTATCTAAGTAAGTTTGTTCTCTTCCACGTGTCAGTGCCTTGGTGTAAACTTAGTTCTCAGTAGGTGGAAGAAAATTAGTGGGAGGTTTCTGTTAAACAAGAATTCACATCTTATCAGACTTCATCCTGGCATTTTGGCTCCCCTCTGTTTATAGACTATACATCTGATCCTGATTAGAAAACATTTCTATCTCTCGGTGGATCTAAATTTCATACTGTGTGGATGATCACATACTGTATTTCATCTCGTCTGAAGTGATATGTGAAATCTGATATCAGACTTCGTTCTGAATATGAGAGCCTCTAAATGAGAGTTATTTAAGGTAATTCATATTGAGGGTTTTGTTTCAGATTGTTCTGATTTAGCCCCATGTGGCAGCTGATTCCCACACAGCTGCCTGCTCACCCCCACTATGGGGTGAGAGAATTGGAAGGGTAAAAATGAAAAAACCCTGTGAGTTGAGGCAAAGACAATGGAATAGGTAAAGCAAAAGCTGCACATGCAAACAATGTAAAACAAGGCATTCATTCACTGCTTCTCATGTGCAGATGAGCATTCAGCTATCCCCAGGAAAGCAGGGCTCCACCACATTTAGCAGTTACTAGGAAAGACGATGGCCATCACTTCAAACATCCCCCTTTTCCTTCTCGTTCCTCCAGCTTAATTTGCTGAGCAATGTGACATACAGTACAGAATATTCCTGTGTCAGTTTGGATCAGCTGTTCAAGCTATGTCCTCTTGCAACATCTTGTGCATCCCCAGCCTCCTCGTTGCCGGATGGTGACAAGGAACAACAAAGGCCTTGATGACATGCAAGTGTTGCTCAGCAATAACCAAAAAGCAATAACCAAAGTATTGCTGTGATATCAACTCTGTTTTCAACACAAATCCAAACACAGCCCTGTACTAGCTTTTGTAAGAAAATAAACTGAGTGAAAACCAGCATACAGATCTATGTTTTAAGCTGGGAACACTGATTGAGATGGAGTAACATTCCTCTGTTATTGTAATAATGGTATCTTTTTCTAAATTCTGATGTCTTATGACTGGTTCCATGTAGTTCTTTTTAATGTGTTTGCAGGAACAGTTTTATCTTTAGTAGATTGTGTTTTTCCAGCTGCTCTGAAAAGCAATCTGTAGAAAATAGCTATACATTTCAAATGGTGGGGTTTTTATCAGAGCATAATCTTTCTGTACAGGCCTTTGCAATGAAAAAACAAATCAATGACTATGATGTCAGAATGCTTATCATTTCAGTCCTGGGAACACTTTCTTGGCATCTGGGTTTGATCTACTAGGTGTGTCTAATTCTTATAAAGCCACAGCTGTGTGGGAATCATTGGATTCCCTATGAAAGTCAGCTGTATCTCAGGATTTCACTGGATTACAGCTTCTGTCTCATTTCTCACCTTTGAACTGTTCTGAAGCCCAGAGCATTTTTATAATTGAATTACAAGTTTTGCACAAAAATGTAAAGCAACACTTCCTACAACCTCAAATGCCTAAATTTTGCCCTTTGGATTCTTGCTAAAGAGCAAAGGCAGTTCAAAGTTTGCCTCACTGTTTAAGTCCTGGAGCCAAAAACCTTCTTTTTCTGTTTTGCATATAAAGTACTAGTTTTACCTTTAGGTACTTGTATATGGGTATTACAATGAAAGACAGCACTGCAAATTCAATGTTTTTTTGTCATCTGAGGTTTTACTTAGGTTTTATTTAGGGATGGGGGAGTGGCCATAGATGAATCTATTTTTCTCAGAAGCTGCTATTTCTAACTGTGTTTTTAATGTTTCAAGCCTTGATCTCATTTTGATAATAAACTGTCATTTTCCAATTAGATCAATATGCATACAACCACTCCTGCTTTGTATATAAGCAGATACCTGTCTGTATTATATATTGAGTAATTGATCTATCTTTCTTTCAATGAGGTTTCAATGTGAAAGATCCAATATTAGTTTAATTTCCAGTACAAAAAACCAGGTAGTTTCATTTAGACCAATAGGCCTTCCATTATGGGGACTCTGCATAAATGACTCAAAGTCAGCCAGAGGGATGACAGCTCCTAACAACACCATCAGAAAGGCAGAGCTTTTTTTCTATCCATTTGCAAGTATGATTGTGACAAAGGGAGCCTGATTGTGAAAATTCTTCCATGAAACATTTCAACTCAAATTGAATCATATTGGACTGGCTTAAGGTGAAGCGAGGGACAGAGGATGCGAGGGTGGATCTTTTTCTGAGATGCTTTTCTTCAGAATTAGATAAATTTCGCTCTCCTGTAACCAAATCTGCCATTATGTTTTTGGCTCTTTCTGTTCAGAGATTTTCCCCACAATTGTGACAGAAAGGCTGTTTCTGAGCTCCTGGATTTCTGCTGGTGTCTTGGTGTCCTCCTCAACCAGAATCATAACGTATTTGAGTAGTTCAATCCTGCTAAGGACTGAAATGTCCAGTCAGGTATCATTAGTGACATGTTTGAAGGTCCAGCATCTCAGTCCAAGGTCAGAAATCCTTCATGCTGACCTTGTCTCCTTCTCACGAGATCCCTTTCCCTCAGGCACTCAGCCATTCAAGCTTTCCTTTTCCACACCATCAAGGTGTAACAAGAACACTTTGTTTGGCATTATTGTACCTTGTGTCAGAGAACGAGCCAGCAAAGATTCATCAGCTGTGAATGAAATCAAATTTAATGGGGCAGAATTGATTAAATTGAGAAATGGGAGAGTTGAGATCTCTGTCGGATGTTAAACAAAATAATCAGCTTGCTCTCTGATCCAATGCCCACAACTATCTCAGATGAAGACAGCTCAGTGCCAAGCAAAATAATGCCACATTTGTTAATTGGATCTCCGAAGAGTTAAAAGTTTCTTTCTGCATCCTATAGCAGCCTTTTTTACCTTCCTTTCAGTTATGCTTCTGGATACATACACCCATAAAGTGTTCTAGAGAGCCTTTTAGCAGGTGCTTATGCTGTACAACAGCAGTGAATCACCTCTTCACCAAATGAAACAGAGTGCCATCTGATAGGAGAGTGAAAAAATGGTGTTTAGCCTCGTGGGAGGAGCACTGTGCCCTGGGCTGCCATGGGCTGCTTATGAGCTGCAGTGGTGCCCTTCCTTTTGCTGGGCCAGAACTGTGGTACAGTTCTGCCTAGAAGACTTAGGAAGTGAGCCTCAGATCTTGGCTGCTTTCCCAGTCTAGCCCTACACTGCCAATACCTCTGTCCTGTGATTCATTCCTGTAGGGCCCCCACTCTCCTTCCAACTCTCTGTATCAGACAGCCTCTGGACCATTTTAAGTTTTATAACATATAGACCACCTCTGGCTTAGACTTAATAGGCTTGTCACTCACACTAAAACTGAGAAGAGCACTATTGTAGACTGCTTCTAGTGCTGCCCAACCAATAGCTCTCTCTGTATGTTCAGCTGAGGCATTGGGCCATTGTAAGGAGCAACTTGTATCTCTTTTGTGACTTTACGTCATGGCCCACAGTTATAAATGCACCTAAACACAATGAGGCTTCTGTGCAAGGCATGTTCTGGATGAAGAAGGCATTACATTATCCTCCTGTTTATGTTTATCCTTGGATGGAAAGGATACAATCCATCCAGCTGCACTGACTTGTCACATAAAGAGATTTTCAATGAAGTGCATTCAGAGTACATAACAGCATTTTAGTCTTCAAGGACTGTGTTTCATTCTTATTACAGGAACTGTAAGAACTAGAAGAAATCAGCTAGTTGTGTAAAGGCACTCCAGTAAAATTTGCAACAATTTGAGCTGAACTGAGAAGGTTTACACTGGGACAAAGAGTGAAAGATTATGTCAACTGGGCTAATGTTGACATCCAAGCAAATGCTGACCTCATCTTTGTGCTTCTGCTGGTCTTTATTATTCACTAATCCCAGTTCCCAAGAAAAAAAAAGCCCTCTGAGCATCAAACCAGAAGCATGGAAGACTCATGAGTTCTCCTAAAGCATACCAAAAGTTGAGTGTCTAAGTTTAGAGGCATTTTGGGAATTTGTTGGACTAGGAACCAAAGAAAGAGACAAACCTCCTTTAAATTTAAACAAAATTTAATTAAGATGTGATAATGGAAAGAAAAACAGTTCGTAGCTACAATATATCTATATCTATATATCTCTATGTATCTATTCAAGAGAAGCGGTGGGTGTTGGCTGAGTGGTGTAAGTTGCTGCCTGTGGAGCCGGCTCCTCCTCTGAGGACACCGGTTCAAATCCCGAGGAACTCGCTGTCGCCGTCCGAGCTGCTCGGCTGTGGCAAAATGAACCTCAGGAATAAAGGGGGTGGGGCCAGTTCCACGCACACTGTGCCTCACCTAAAAAAAATCCCTTGCACAGGCTTATCCCAAAATCTTCGTTTGCGAAGTCCAGCCAACAACAATTCAAGAGAAACAAAGCAACCAGAACTAAATTACCAATTTGCGGATAATGCCCCCTTGAACTTCCTGCAGTCTCTGCTCCCATTGGATGCAGTAATCTTTATGGAAAGCAGGTGGTGATGTTGCTCCTCAGCAGGTGCTGAGCTGCCCCCCCGGGGGTGGGTGGAGAGATGTCGGTATGGAGTTGGCTGGGAGAAGCCGCGTAGAGAGGGGAAGAGCTGTGATCCTTTTCTTTAGTCCCTGGATGGAGGATGAATGCTACTCTGAGCTGGATGCAGACACCAATGCTGCAGGAGCTCCTCATGCCCGCTCCAGCAGCGGCTGGGCTCTTCAGGAAACCCGATGCAAAAGGCTCTGCCTAGTGAAGTCTCTCTCTCTCTCTTAGCACCAGGAACTCCAAAAATCCAGGGATTGGAAAACAGGAGGAAAAAAGGAAGGAGACCCAAAGCAGAAAACTAAAAATGTCCCCTTCCCTCACCACACCTCAGTTATTTACCATTGCTAAGTAACCCCCTTTCAGTCATGATCTGCCCTTTGATATCTACAGTTGGGAAAGATAATGGCCATTGGCTCCTTGTTCGTTGGTAGGGGAAAGGAAAATTCTGCCCACTCCTAAAAAAATTATAACATTGAGAAAGGGACTATCTGTAACCATGATCAGTTAAGGTGGTCTTTTTCTAAATCCTAGCTGCACTGATCATGTGTTTTCTCAGATCAGTGGACTTGCAGCAGTGATGAACCCACCCTACCACTGATTGCGCTGCTATGCCCACTACCATTTGAAAACTCTAGAAGAACAAACAGAAAGTATAATTTATATACTGGCAAATCAAGGAGAGTTGAATTGAGAAAAGAGAAAAAACATCCAATACAAAATGTTTAATGATGTTGGATGGAGGAAAGAACATTAGAGATACTGTCTTTTAAGACATTTTGTAAGCTTTTTAGCTTTTTACTTTTCTTTGACTGCAACAGGAGTAATGCAGCTAAATCCTTCCACAGTGCTTTATAAAATTACTGGATTTGGGCTGAGTCTTCCATGGCCTTTCCAACATTAGTTGGCACTTGTTTTTAAACTTTTTTTCTACAGAAAACTTCCATCACTTTCTTTTTCATACTTCTTTTCTCTACATATACATTCTGTAATTTTGGGGTGGATACTATAGTGATTAATATCTTAGTAAAAGCCTTCCTTGAATGACTTGTTCTAATACTGTCAACTCTTTAAGCTGTTCAGTTCATGTCCTGCAAATCCAGAAGAGATTTCCAGCTTTACTTTGTCTTATTATAGAAGGCAGATTAGTACCTTGTAGATCTGTTCATAGAGCAGGTCAGAAACCATTACAGAAAAACACAAATGAGTAGGAAGGGAAACCAGGCTGCGTTATTTATACACTAAGAAATTAGAATACACTGGATGATTTAATAGAAAATACATATTTTAATAGGAAATACATAATTTATTAGGTAATACATATTGTAAATATTTCAAGAGCAGAGGATCCCACAGTTCTGGTCAGAGTCATGAGAAATTCTGCAGTATCTTTGACTCTTGCACTGACAAGCTAAAAGATGGAGGGAGAGCAAGTAAGGGGGAATTTCTACCTGTCTGGGTTTTTTCCTTTCTTATTTTCCTAATTATCATAGAGATTAATAGGTGTAGTTACTGCTTAAATCTCATCCTGATATTAATAAACCATTCAAAAATGAAGATTCGTCTTTTACTCCTCTCTGTCTGAAAGGTAACTGCTTTTAAACCCATCTGTTTGTGTCCTGGTTTTAGTAACCAGGGTCAGTTTGTCACTGGGTGGGTGTGTATTCTAAACCCTCGATGTCATTTTTCTCATGAACTGCTCACAATGGCCCATTTGTAGCAGCTGCCCAGGGCACACTCAACCCCTCAGGCTACAAGATGGGTGTTTAGGAACTTCGGTGAGATAAGGAAGTTTTCCTGCCTTCACACCCACCTGAGGGGTCATGTCTTCTAATGGACCATCAGGGATGCCAAATATATGCCATTGTTCACTCCACAGAGTAAATCACCCATTGGGAAACTCTCCAACCTGAGAGAGGGACTGAGCATTCCCATCTGAGCCCAAGTGGATACAAGCTTGGGGTTTTGGGACTGGGAGCTCTCTTCAGATCCAGAGAAGGACCAGAGCCTTGACCAAACTGAGACTGCCACTGGACTGCAACCATCATTTTCACCAGCAGGTTTCTTGTTTTCTTTTTACTTAGAACCCAGGGGAACCACGTGGTGCTCAGCACAGGGGTTGGTGACTTCATTCTGCTTGTAACCCACAGTGCTGGGCTGTACATCTGGTGTTTTTGTGGCACAAATGACTTTTCCTTCTGTCTCAGTGTATTTTGCGATCTTTTATGAAATTGTTATTCTGACTTGCAATCCCATTCCGAGTTGGATTCATTTTCACCTGCTGGTTTAACTCTAAACCAGCACAGTTTGTTAAAGTAGCTCCCAGTTTATCCCAAATAGATGAAGTAATTCTTTATCTGGTAGGTATAAATATCAGTGGTCACATGCCTGGACTAGCACTTGCTAGTGACATGGACACCTCAGTAATTATCCTAGAAATATCCTGACAGCTCTGGAGTAACTGGTAAGCTCTTAGCTGTTTATATTTTGCTACCATAAGGACAGATAATAAGCAAACAGTGGAAGGGGACATAGTTCATAGCAGTCTGGTTTGGCAATGGATGTAGCCAACTAATTAGAGAAACAAGGTAATGATGTTGTTTTTAGCAGGATGGGGGAAGATTGGAAACCTAATAGTGACACTTAAATTATTTTGATTTGTAGGCAACAGATTGGAGACAGAGTTGAAAACACATTATTTAAAATTGCTTGACGGCAGGCAGAATTTCTTAATGTTCCTCTGAAGCAAAATACATTTTAAAAATCAGGATAAAGAAAACATCCATTTCAACTTAGATAAAATGAGGTAAATATTACACCCAGAGTTAGAAAGGGTTAGTATGAGACCTTAAGTGATGGTCTATCTCACGTCAAGTGTCATGAAATAAAGAGATCTTCAGTATGACCCAACAAATATTTCTGCTCGTAAGTGGAACGCCTTCTCTGCATTACCGCATCCAAACAGGCATTTTTATATCTAAATCCCTAGTTTCTCTTAGTTTGGGATCCTACACGGAAGATAGACACCTGCCAGAATTTATATTTGGGCTGTGATCTATCCGTACTTGATACCATTATTTACTTCAAGCAGAGAATGGATGTGGAAAAAGAAAGGTACATGTATTGTACATATGTATATACATACATGTGGCTGGGCTCACTTCAGGTCTTTCTATCTCTATGTTTCTACACCTAAGCTTTTATTTGTAGGATCAAATTTCACAGCATTAGCAAACAATTTTAGTGAGGGAGGTGGAAGAGTGAGGGAGGACACACAGAGCCATCAAAAAGAGATGTCGATCTGCCAATTATTGTGGCAAAGGCAGGTGGACAGGAAGACATGAGTAACCACAGACCAGTGCTCCATTCAACCATCTTGCCCTTTCCTGACTGTTACAGTGAAGGAAGAGTTAGCAGTAACTGATGCCATCAGTGTCCTTCACTTTGGAATATTTAAAGCTGAATATCATGAGTAGAATTCTTGAATAAATGAAATGAAGTTATATATGGAACTGAATATGTATGTACACATACACGTATGCTTACATGTGTAAAGAGATGAAAACTGTACTCTTCTAGCATGGAATTTCTAGTATCTTGATATTCAGGAGCAGTGCAATAATGAACAAAACCTAGATTAGTTTTTGAGATCTTAACCTAAATGAAGTGTCATACTCGTGGTTTGTTTGTTTGTTTGTTTGTTTGTTTGTTTAGGGAAAAGAGTTAAAATCTCATGGATGTGTGACATGCAGTACACTACCTGATAAGTTTGGCTGGTTAGAAATTGTTAGCTATGTTACTGCAGTAGTTACTGACAGGAAAAAATATACTATTTACCTTACAGCATGACACTGGCTTGCTTAAGAAAAATCATGCTATTATTTTACTTAAAATAAAATACCAGTCTTCTTATTTGATTTTTGATCACTCTATAACAGACTCTGTCAGTTTGAAACAAATAAGATGGCATCTGTACAAATGGCAACAGGAGTATTTGTGATAATAGCTCATCATTTACCATCCCTTGTCTCCCTGGAATTGGCCTTGATTCAGAAAGTTCAGTGTTCTGTGATTTAATGCAAAAGCTGTACAAGTTGTCCACATCCTGAAGCCTTGCTAGTTTCTCAGGCATTATTAATAGCTTTCTTTGTAAGTTCTTGTCCACATGACTTGCTTTTAATGAACTTCAGATACCCATTTAACTCATGTCAGTCTCCCTGGCTAAAGAAATACTAGAGTTTCAACTACAGACAGGCTAAAAACATCCAGGGAAAAAAAAAAAGGAATTAAATGGAAAAAAACTATTTTAAACAGTCTGAGGGAATTAGATTGATGAATTTGGCACTGGGGAACTAAAGGAGGATTTTGAAATGTTACTGTTAAATATTAGCCCTAAAATTATGTTCTAGGATTTGCAATGCTTAAAACTCGAGTCAGTTATTTCAACACTCCTTACTGTGGTAAGAGTTCAGTAAATGGTCAAAAAGTCTAAAAGGAAAAATTGAACTTAAAAATAGACTCCTGTATATCGTTTCTAGCAGGCAGAGAAGATGTCTCTCTAGCCTTAGACATTACTGTCTGTCTTACAGACATGGCACTGACAATGCCACTTTACTCATCATTCATTTTAAGGTTCACAGATTTTCTTGACCAAAAGGATTCATATTCACATAGCTATAGATACAGAACTAGGCTAAAAACTGTTTGAGTGCAGATGAATTCCAGATGTTGTGTAATTTTCCAAGAATGGTACATTTTGGTATCATATACGTGCAGCTGGAATTTACAATGCTGAATTTGATTTTAGATATTATTTGAATTGAAACAAAAGGATTGCCTAACAATAAACATTTTTGCTCTTTGAGAGACATTGCCTATTGAAATTAGATAAACTTCCTTCAACCTGTTGCTTACAGACTGTCTGTATGGTATCTTTTATTATGCAGGTCAGCTGTGGTGGACATGTCTTGAAGGAAAAGGCCTGTGAAAACAGTCTCTGTACTTTTTCCAGTAGTTTAAATAACAGCAATGTCACTTACAGGGCTTTACATACCTATTTTTAACTCATTGTCTAATTAGTTGCTTAATTAGGTGGTGTTTTGAATTCTTGAAAAGAATTCTGTGCCATAGTTGAGGGGTATGAAGCTTTGGGGAGAATGGTATTCGGGCTAAGGAAGTCCCCAGATTCATATAGACAGAAGTCAAGAGTTATATCCGTGGGAGCAGGAAGAGTCTCTGTGCCTTAACTTTCCCATATTTTCACAGTTTTGGTGTTGATTCCTTCTCTGTCAATATCTAGCTCCTGCTAGTTCTGTCCTGGGGCATGTAAAGCCAAGAGCAAGCAGCCTGGCCTGAAGGATTTGCCATGGCCTGTGGCACTGTCCTGGGCCATATACAAGTACTGGTCTGTCAAATTCCAGGCTGGACAGTTCTATACCACAACTGATCCTCTCTTCCCAGATCTGTCTTTTTCCCTCTGTCTTTCTGATTAGGTATTTACCCTTAATTCCTGCTGCTTTCCCCCTCTCATAATGAATTTTCTTCTTCTGCAGATGACCTCTCTCGTTACTTTTTTTATTCCATTAAAAATATAATGGATAAAATAATTTTCTTTCCCCATGACTTTTACTTAGTCATTTCTCTTTGAATTAGAGATAAGAATTCAGGATAGACCTCTCACTTCTTCCAACGTCTCTGCACAATCTCAGGTTTCATAACCCATGCGGCCTCTACTGCAGTGTTATTATGCCTGTTTCAATCCATCTTTTGATCATGCCTTCCCGCATAAAATGCTACATTATCAATGATTAAAAGTCGTATTTTCCACTCACTGAATCTGAAGATCTGGCATTTGATCTGCCAAGAGTTTGCCACAACCCAGTCAGGTGAGAGAAAGAAATCTGCCTTTGCTTATCCTCACAGGCAATGGCAGAACTGATAATCATTATGCTCAACTCTTTTCAGGAGTTAACATCTTTAATGTCTCTCTTATGGCTACCATCCAGAGTAAAAGTGACAGATTCTTAGAATAACACAAATCTAGATGCGGTGTGACTCATTTAATCCAAAGCACAAGAGCTGTGATGGGACCACAACTCTACTAAAAAGAAAGGAAAACTACTACAATATATGATAAGGTTTTCAGAGTGGGAGAAAATGTAGGAGGAAGCATGGAAATAGACCAGTAATTTACACATCAGTATTTTCCATGAGAGAAGAGACACAGAACATTTTTCATAATAATCTGTAACTTTTTACTTCTCTGACTTCTTATGTACCTTTCTAGCTTCAATTTTGAATAGCTGATTCCAGGGCTTATTCTCCTTTAGGGTGCGATCTCTGATCTCCCATTTTATTGCTCTTTTAACTCAAGACTACTACCAGTGAAAGACAGCCTCAATAAAGTCCATACCAAGTACATGTTAAAACAAAGGCTTCCCCTCTTCAAAAGATACATCTCTCCCATCAACATAAGCCTAAGATTAGTGATGGCCTCTTCTTGCTACTTCTGTCGCCCTGCAGAATAAAAACTTACTTCAAAACTAATGGTACTGTAAACAGCCGGCAACAGAAGTACTTTTGCATGCATATGTGTGAATGTATGCATGACTGTGTGTCTAAATATACTTATTTCTGCTGATCATCATGTTCATCAGGAAAGAACCTGAGCTCATTATTTAGTTAAAATAAATTTTTTTCCTCCATCAAAACCAAATGGATGTTATTGACATGAGGCTTTGTATCTTCCACCCTGGATATTTCTGTAATATTAGTTGTGGAAAAGAATTTCTGTCATTTTATATTCATGACTAAAGGGTTAGCAGCCACGTAGGGGAAGACAATTCTCCTTGTAGGCTTACACTAGTCAGTTGACATAACAGCTACTTGGGTGGTATAAGGTTTCTAGGATGTATATGACTGTTTAGTGCTTTTTCTTGCCAAAACATCTGGAATCCAAAATCCAGTTGTTAGTCAGCCACACATGTTAACAAAACAACTGGACAGAGAAACAGGCTGAAGGAAAAAAAACTATGATAAGGCATCCTTATTACCACTGGGAAATTAGACATTTAAGGTTATACTTCAAAGCAAGTATTTTTATCATAGCATACTTGAACAATTTGATTCATTGTGCATCAGAGCAGTATGTAGCAGATCCTCCTACCTCACTGAGGAAAAGGCAGTCATTGCTCAAGAAAGCTTCATGCTAAATAGTTTCAAAAGCAGCATTCAGATAATCTTGCTCTTCCCTGCAGCACTTCTTACACAGACAAAACACCAGGAGAAGATTTTTTTAGGACCACAAAGTATGATTTCTGCTCTCTGATACTACACTATTTTGGACTTGAAAGCAAATAAATGGTATCATGGTTTTCACTACAGGGCTATAAAAATAAGAGCAAAAGGTAATGCCTCTGACATCCACAGCAATGATTTCACTCAAGGTGGAAAGCATAAAAAATGGCTTTCTCTCCCCTATTGCATGTAGATAGGTAATCGCAGAGTCAGTCTTTACTACATCCTAACCAATTGGATTTTTGCTAACCCTGGTGCATGTTCTGTGTCCTGTTGGCACTGGCACTTAAAGAATTCCTAGCAAACTCAGGGACTGTGCTTCACATAACTTTCAGCCTTTTATGAAATGAGAGAAGATGCAGAGAGTGAGCTTTGAGATGAATCTGTAGCATCTTGCCTTTACTGTTTCCAGAACCTCATCACTTGACAGCTGTAATGCTTTAACATAATCTTAAAAAATGTTTGGGAAATGTTCTTAAACATGCTTCTGAATCACTTCATGTAGATTAAACATTTTCATAAGATTAAAATGTGAGGAAAACTGGCATAAAAACTGTTTGAACAAGTGTACTTGTGATGTCTTGTTCTAAGGTAAGTATGTGTAAGATTAGGAGACTTAACAACTGGCTAGTGAGTTCTGGGTGTTTGTTTGAGAACATGAAGATGTCGCTTGCAAAGGGACTTTGGATGATTGAAAAAATAGGGTCTGAGATAAAATAAACTGAGCAGAAATGAAAAACATAGGTGATGGTGTAGAGGAGACACGAAGCAGTGCATGTTTTCTGAAAGCTAGTATAGGAGACCTGGGATGACCTGCTTCATTCTCTACTTCAGCTGCTGACACCCTCTGACCTTTGGATGAATCAATTAGCTTTCCTCTACTTCACTTAACATTCTTTTAAAAGGTGACTTCCTGATTCGCAGTAGGGGCAGGAGAGAAAAGGAGGCAGGAAATGAGCTGTAATTATTTTGGAGAGAAAAAAAGTTCAGATCCTTAGAGAAGAGTGTCTTTGTTGTAAAAGTAGTATTATAACACCAGTGAAAATTAAAGATAGTTTAGAATATTAATTTTTATCCCAAATCAGAACAGAGACAGAAATCCCCAGCATGTGAAAGTTTAGCCCAGTTGGTGCTTGTGCTGCCTGGGGATTCTTGGAGACTACTTCAGCAGTCCCAGTGTAAGATAGTCTGTCCAGGGAGGAAGAATAGAGAGCTCCATACTTCCAAGCACACAGAGCTGGCAGGACAAAGATAAGAGTCCTTCTGTTTTTTGAAGGTTAGAAATTTGTTCAACTTCCACAGAAGTATCAAAAGGTCACTAGCATGTCTCATGTTACTATGAGGGGGTAGATGGGGACTGATCAGCTTTGGGGTGGTATGTTTATAAAATCTGACCTGCAGTTTCAAAAATCAAAGGCATTCCTCTCAGCCCATGCATCAGAGAGAGATTTCCTTGGAGTCAAAGATTTCATCGTATGGCAAAAGGACTTGTGAGGGACTGTTTTATTGCTAGAAGGACAGGGGGAAAATGCAGGTGATTTATTTAAGTAGCAAGCAGTTGGTCTCCCAGAAGAGAGAGCCTATCTTAGCCTTCGCATTCTCAGCTAATGAATGAGCCTGGGAAACTGGAGCAAGATCAAAGTTTCTTTATGACAAAATTGCTGACATTCCTGAAATAGCTGAGGGTTCCTCTATTCATACTGAGTATGAATCAAGTTCACTGACACACAAAGCGCTCACAATGGGATGGTCAGCTGCTTTGTTACCTTGACTCTCAGCTTATTGCCCTTCCTGACCTCTGCCTAAAGCAGTTAAGAAATTACTGCTTCTTCACCCATTGTTCTCTTCTACATGAAAATGTCAAAGGTCAAGATTTGTAGCCACAAAAATAAAGGGGAAACCTTCAAAATGCTAACTGAAGAATATGGGGCACAGTGTTTATGTTGCAGAGTAAATGATCTTAAAAGAAAAAAAATAGCTGCAGAGGATTTTCAAATCTAATGCATTCTGCAATACAGGTATGTCAGAAAGGTGAGGTTAATTTCTGAAATGGACTGCTATTAATCCTAAATCCATTTCATATTGGAGGCTGCCAGTTAATACATGACCACCTTTTAAGGGTGAAACTGCACCAGCTCCCAATCAGAGGTCCTGACAGGTTAATGGGTTTCAACCTAGGATTTAAGTGAATGGATCCAAGTGCAGACGAAGGCTTTAAAACGTGTCACACAGCAGAAAAAAAAGATATTACCAACAAGAGGAAAATTGCATAATTTCTTCTATTGAAATTTCGAAATAATTCTGAAAATCATATTCTGTTCAAAAGTAATTATAGTATAACTTTGAGTGTTGATAATGAACATTTACATTTTCTAAGGTTTAGGGATTATAAAGGTTTTTAAAAACAGAGATAGAAAAAAAAATTGCACCTAACCAAAGCCCTTTCCTATGTGCTGTAAGTCTGGGTACACAGTTCTGAGCTAGTCTGCTCCAGATCAACAAGGCTTGTTGGATACAAGTGATTGATATTAGGACTTTTTCCCACAATGCCATAAGGTCTCAGAAAATTAGCAATTAATTTTAATGGGTCTCTGGAGGGTGGCAGCAGCAACGCAACTGGCCCAATTCTCCTCTGGAGAGGCCTCCTCTCAGAGGCAGTAGTATGTGTGAGCAGGACCACACCTTTCTATCAGTAGCAGAACTTCCTGCCCAGCGCACCTGATGTCCCCTCAGTAGGGAGAACAAAACTTGAAATTCACTCTGAGTAAATTTACCTCCAGCTCTCCTCTGACTTATTATCTACAGGTAACAGGGCTTCTTTAATTAAACAGATGGTTATGTATTGGTTATTTTAAAAGTATACACTCTCACTAGAAAAAAATCTAAGCTGCAAATCTGCTTCAGGAACATACTTGCGAATTTGGACCTCTGAAGCTGTGATTAGTTTCAAAGAACTCTCTGAGTTCACCAGTTTACCCTTCTGTTTAAGCTTCTCACACATGGGAAGTTAAACTGTACTAAAAGCACCTTGAAATTTCACTGTATCAGTCCAAATCCATATGAACAAGGAGGTACCTTCCATTTTACTCTCAGGCATTGCTCAAAGGCAATTTCTTCCAAGGACTTTGCTGAGCATTGTGGACTCGAAACTTTCCTTACACTTCTGTCACACTCCAAGCAGTGTGCAACTGTTTCAAAAGTTCTGTTGGGTTTGTAACTCATTAAACCTCCCAAGGTTAATGGTGGCTTTCAGTGCATGGTGCTCTGAGTTTGTACAGGCATAAATGGCAGTCTTATCACTGGTACCCTTTACCTGGCCTCAGAGTTCATTGTTAGGAAGTATTAAATATCTGTGGCATTCCAAGGCCTGGTAAATGTAACCCACATCATTTGTTCCACATTGTGAAGGGTTTCCTAATGCTGAGGCAGAGTGCAGTGGAAAATCTGATCTGTTACAATTTTCACCTGTGTTCCAATAATAGAATTTTGTGGCACAGCTAATGTAGATAATGATGGTGTTATTTTCCATCCTTTTATCATTATACTAGGCTGACTTTACATATCTCTTGCCATGGGCAACAAGGCATATCCCAGGACAGCCGGAAAAAAACTGTAAAATTAGTATCTTAAGTGACTTGAAGATAGTTGTGAGGGATACCTTTATGAGTCTGAAATCTCACACAGCAAAAGGCACACAAGAGGTGATCTGATCTTCCTTGAACGAAAATTTCCTGCTGTGTGCTGCGCAACATCTGCATGAACCATGAGTAAGGCCCTGAGCACTGTCTGGCAAAGGTAAAGATGCTGGCAGGGCAGACCATGCACTATGTGAATTACTTGCTTCTACACAGCATATACCTGAGCAATGGTGCAGAGGTATTTGCCTTCTTGTTTGTGAATCTGCAAAATCAGCCTGCTAAGATGCATCTTTTTAGAAAGATTGCTTGAGTCTTGACACTGTTGGAAATGGCTGCAAGGGGAGTAAAATAGCAGGCAGATGCTACTCACTGATCTGTTTTCATTGCAGTAAAGCTAATATAATGCTCATTTTTCTCTCTTCATCTTACACTTTTGATCAGTAACCTGTATAGCCTAGGAGATTTTGAGTGTGATAAATCCCTTCCTCCCATGTGCCTTGCAACACTAGTGCATGGAAACAGGGGTATCTCAGAACTAGCAGTTAACGGTACCAACATTTTGTAAGTCACACTAAATTTCTCACTTTGGAGAGGGTCCTGAATTGTATTTAACAGTGAAGATAATGAAGAAGCTGGGGATAATTGATGGCATGGTTCTACTGAAGGCATCAAAAATATATACTACAAAAAGGCAAGGGAACTTTTGAGTTATATCATGACATTGTGTGCCTAAGTCTGCTGATGACTTTATACTTCTTACAAATCCAACATATTTCCTGTTCTCTGTGTCTTTGCTGTGAGTATCCTCTTGAGGAATAGAGTCCTTGTACATTTCTCTGTACACTAATCAGCCCTAAGGGGTCTCAATCATATCTGAGACCTCTGGGTCCTATAAACACAAAAGCAAGTTTTGGAATAGATGAGGAGAATGTCATTTGTATATTATGCATGCTGCTTTCTGCATAGGTGTCAGCATTTTCCTATGCCCTGGGTGCTACAATAATGGTTTCGCAAGTCATTATCTTGAAGCCCTGATATGTGAATAGCAAAAGGAAATATGTTGTCAGAGCAGCAGGCCTTTCAAAATCTGTGATGCTAGAAGGAAATTCCAAGTCTGTGAAACCTGAGCGGTATAGGTAGTACTTTCCCTTTTAGAGATCTGGATGTCACTAAATGTTTCAACAAAAAGTAATTTTCTTTGCAGCAATTGATAAAAGTTTGAAAGTTACGTTCTGTGGCTGCTATGGTATGTTACTCCATTATCACAGGAATTTCCCACACTGAAATATATAGTGGTGGGATGCAGACAGGTCTATTTGGGAATAGTCTTGATGATAAGGAGACTCATGTTGAGACCCCAACCCAAACAGTCCCAGTGCCTGGGAGAGTCTCTCAGTGCACTGTTGAATGACACCTCACCATACACAGGATACAAGAAGACCAAGGGCCTTACATACTTTATCTAGGCATATTTCTTTCTTGGAGAAGTGAAATCTGTGATTCATAAGATGCTGTGTATGGGATGACATGCTGATCTCACACATAATGACCTTCATGACTTTTGTGACAGAGTCTTTACAAGCATCTTTTCTTATAATGAAAACACATGCTTTTGGAATGACAGCTATTTTCATACAGTATCACTCTAGTGAGTCCTTTCCAATACCTCCCCAGCTGTGCAGTGCAAACACTGGGGTTGAGCTGCATTGATGGCCTCTGATGTCCCACCAGGTCTCTGAGTGAAGCATACTATGATCACTCTCCCATGGCTTCTCTACAGGCTCCTCTACAGAAGAAAACACTTTTCAAGTGTTAAAAGACACTGCAAAACAATCCCAGCACTGTCTTGGAATTCATATCCCAGTGTACTATATTAGTCTTTCAGAGAATGGTATCACTTTTTCTTTTTTAGGTTGAAATATATCAGTGGTGTAATTAGTGGTCTGAAGACCATTGAGATCAATGGAAAGACTCTGTTGTTTTTTTATAACCTCAGTAGGCTTCACATTCCTGTCCAGATGCTGTTTTCTCCTTGTAGTGGCTTTATATGTGTTTTAGTGTCAATTCCCCTCAGCAGCCCTCTGCACCAGTCCATCTTCTGTCAAAAATATGAACTTGCACTGAAAAAGGAGGATTACCTCTCTATATGGTCTGATTTCATTTTTTAAAACTGCTACTTCAATGCCGTAATTAGCTTTACATAGGAAGACCTCTACAACAATAATTCTACTGATGAAAAAAGGGGATTTGCATTCTAGTAAGGAATCAGGGCTTTTTTTACACTTTTCCATACTTATTTGGACCAAGAAGTTTGAACTTTGATACTGCAAATAATTATGCATGTGAATAATTCCACCCATGTCAAAAGTTTAACTGGTTTTAAAGGTGCAACTTCCAGGTGAAGTTGTTATACCAATGTTCTTCACATGTAGACCTCCATGGGCCTTAACAAGTGCTATGGAAGATGATGAGAGTCTTCCTTGAGGTAGAAGCATGCAGAACTGGGGATTTTTTTGCACTCTTCTGTTTGTAGAGATTAGGGACCTGCTTATATACACACATACACACACACATATATATATAAAAAATTATTTTTAATGACCATTAAAACACTGATGCACAGGGCAGAAATTTCATCAATATAATTTAGATGTAAATGTGTCATTTTACATCTGTACATCAGGGACAAATTGTTGTTTGTGCAATATTATTGATCATTCAGAGATGAAAGGAGATGAAACAGCTGAACCTGGACCCCAACCATCTGGGGCCGTATTCTCTACCCGGATTCGTACTGGAGTAGACACAGTAGCAGTGTCTCCTTGGTGTTTTTCTTAGAGAGCAGTGAACATCTAAGAACAGGATAATTAAACAAAACTGTGGAGGTATTTTATACAGAACAGAAGACTCTGTCAAATGTCCTGCATTTCAGGACAGCATTGGAAATTCAAGAGTGGACCACAAAAGAATGACAAGACGCTCTAAGATCTGGCAGGCCTGCCTTGTGGTGAAAAATGTAGGAAGATTACACAGTTTATCAAGCAGAGGGAGAAGATTAAGAGGTGCCTTATTGCAGTTGATGCAAACCTACACCAAAAAACAATTTTCAGACAGGAGAGAGAGAAGTCTTTCATCTGGTAGACAAAGACATATAAGAATTCTATGTCAAGTGCTTGCTAATGGATAAATTCACAGAGATACCTGTGAGAGTTGTTGACTGCTGGTACTGTTTATTTGAGGACTCGAGATACTTCAAAGATGCTAATTGAAGATGCGTTGCATTGCAGAAATTACATTGTATTTCATCCACAAGATACAGAGTTGAGAAAAGAGTTACAAGTAGGTACCCTTTGAGTCCGCTGCACAAATCAAGCCGGATGATCATGCCTTTTTGTGGCCTGAAGTCCTCTAAATTTCTTAAAATGGATGAGCAGCGTAATAAATGCAATTTTTTTCCTTTCCATTTGACAGGTCCACCAATGTGGTACAAAACCACCAGATTCCACGGTGCTGAATGGCAAACATTTTCTATTCTACCAGCTTCAGTAGAGATTTAATGAAACAAAACATAGCTCCTTTACCATGAAAGCTGCTGACATTTTCTATTAACTCACTTAATGTAAGTAGAACAGCATTTTGCCTGCAGCTTTTTCCCACTTTTTCCACTTATTAGAAAGAGACACTGGCAGTTCTTACAGCCTTTCCCACAATTATCATTTTTGCTTGAGGCAAAGCTTGTAACCTGGGCTCTGTTCTCCTGTGGGACAGATGCAGAATTGGGGACCATGGTGCAAGTTATTTTTAGATACTTTATACCAAGTCTGCATAAACAAGGTAGAAAATCTGCAAATGAAAAATGCCTTTAGTTCTGAAGCAACTGTTCAAGAAGTGATCTATGAACTGAGGTAAAGTTTTTCATAATAGTAAAATTGTATTTCTTGCTTCAGTGTTGATCAGGTCTGAGTCTGCTGAAATGTTCCAAAGAGAAATTTGCTGCTGCCAGTTACGGCTGCTTGAGTCATCTCAGACTGATTCAGAGGTAAAATATGTGCCTGTGATCTCCTATTTTACAGAAATATATGTATATTTTTTTTTCTATGCTGCTTTGTACCATGTTCAGACATAGGAAATCATCTCTGGGGAAAGAACTGCATGATTTTTGAAGACCTGCACACTGATTTGTCTTTCCTTCTGCACTTTTGTTGCAGTGTAGAAATGACAGGAAAATATATATTGTTTACAGAACTCTGCTGGTGAAGGAGAAGGGTATAGGAAATTCGTGCTGCTCTGTCCTGACAGAATGCAAAAGTGGTAAAGGAGAGTGAGAGTGAGCAGGGACTTAAAACTAATGTGTGTGAATCAGCATTTCACAGCATGTGCATTCAGCTGTGAGACACCTGCCCCTATAGGAATGTCTGTAGAATGTGGCATTTTTGTCTGGTTCAGTAAAAGGTAAGAGACTACATGCTTTAATTTAACAGCATTTTGTTCTCTTGTCACCTTTACCATTTATCTCCAGAAGGAGTTATTGAGGTAGTTATGTTAGTGTTTTAAATGCTGTAATTAATGGGGAGAAAGTACTGCTGTTGAAACAAGAAATAAACATTTGAAATACATATCAAATTTTACTCACAAGTAGAGAAATATGCAACACAGAGTGTGAAGTCATCATGTGCTAGTAGTATACAGATTTTCACAATACTGTGGAGGAGAAGCATTTTTCTGTAAAAAAATTTTCCTCCTGATCCACCTCTAAAGTTAGACATTTTCATGATGAGTGGCAATTATTGGAAGAGCTTTTCTGGAGTGCTGAGTATGTGCAACCTCTCCTTACTGTGGAGTTCAAATAATAGTTTTTAAATCTGTGAGACTTAGTAGAGAGGGATAGAGATGGTTCAGTAGAAGCCTCCATTGTCTGATCTCAGTTAAGAAGGAGATGATTAAAGTAAGTGTGGAAGACCTGGGGCTCCTTGCGTACAAGGAAACAGTGAACAAACCATTTTGCCAGCGGCAAAATAGAGAAAGGAAATCCCTTGAATAGAAAATTAAGCTATTAACAGATAAAACAAACATGCTGGAAATTCGGAGATAAGCTGACTAGGGCTGCTTCATTCTATATTTGTCAACAAGACAACATAGAAAGAATGTAGTAAGGTATAAGGAAGTATCAGGCTTTGGTATAATAAAAAAAATATACTTGGTGAATAGTAAGGATCAAAACATCAGAGGAAAAATTTGAGGCTATTTCCAAGGACCTATTCTATGACTGCACTAGCAGCTCTCATTCTCAAGCAAAGCTGAAAATCCTCATTATTCTTTAAACTTTTATTATATTTCCAGTATTTACTGCATATCTGGGTGTAGTTTTTCAAAGAATGGGACATCTTTTTAGCAAGCGTTTTACCAAGTAATTATGATCTCAGTAGATTTACAAAAAATAATGATTGGAAATTATTGTGCTAATTATTGACGGTTTTATAAGCTGTGAAATACAAGAACTTGAAATAAATTTTAAGATGGAATCAAACTATTTTGCATGTGCAAAGGGCCTCTTTATGTCACACTTTTCGCCAGCCTAGGTTTCCTTAATTTTCACAGTGAAAATAATCTGTTACCAATTATTCTCATTTTTTAAAGTTGTTCTAAATGGTCTTATCTCCCTTTTGTTTCTATTTGCAGTGCCTGCTTTAGCCAATAAAAAAGTAGTTTTAAAACTATTCACCAGAACAGCAAAATTTAAGCAAACATTGTGGACTTAAAGTGCCATGTAGAAATCCCATTCCAGAATATGAGTATCTGCAGAGAAAAACTGATTGGAAAAGCTCTGTGTGTCTACTCAGAGCTTGGAAACAATGTGGCTTAGAAAACTGAGTCCTGAATATATTCAGTGTTTCTATCCGGTGACTTGCTCACAGCCTACAGAATGAGGTTTGTTTTACAGAATCATTCTGAAAATATTTTCAGGCAGTGAATAATTCTGCAAGTCCATGATCAAAAGAGACTTTTAAAATTACATTGTGAATTAATTGTTCAGCTCTGGAAATAACAAGATCCCTCTTAATGAATTATGCAAAGCAAATATTCCAGTTTCCTTGTTGTTTCTGTTGGCTCTGTAACACTTAGAATTAGAGCAATAATATCCGTAATCTTTCATTACATCTGTCTTGAGATCATGAATTTCTAATCTGAGCTGGCATCACTGAGGCAAGTCCCTTTTCCAGGTCTTTGGAAGTATGCCTTTAGTCTTCACACCACAGGATATGCAACCTTTGTTAGAATTACTAAGTGAAACCAAAGTTAACCCCCTATTAGTGACTTTGAAGGAAAACCATTTTCTAACACACTTCAGTTGGATGCTTGAAAGTGAGAGGAAAAGATTTCCCTAAGATAGCCAAAAACAAGAACATCTGCACAGTCAGAGGTAGAACAGATTTGTTATTAGTGGAGGCAGCATTAGGCATTGGCTATGTATATGGTCATCTGAAATATCACACTACAGAAATAGAACAGTATTAGGAGACACATTTACTCAGGAATGGCCCTGATGAGTGGCTGTTCTTTTCTTTTAGAGGTACTTGCTGTTATTTGATGATGTATTGTAATAGAAATTTGAAAAATCTCTCTAAAAGTGGAAATGGAATAGTGAGAGAATAGGTAGATGGCTGAGCAGAGTCTGAGGTAAGACATTATTAATTAGAATTATAAATTACTTCTTAAACACATTCCATACACGGATGACCTCAAAATCAACTGTCTGAAGCCCTTATAGTTCTTGAATTCATTTAGTTTCTCTGTGGTATAGGTCTTTTTGTGGGTAACCCAGCTATGTTTTGCCCCATCAACTACTACTTTCTTTTCCCATGAAGTTCTCTGCCATCTACCCCTCTACTGCAGAGTCCTTCTGCTCCCAGGGGCTGCTTCTGCATGCTATGCATCCCTTAAGCTCTTACAGGTCTGGTAGAGCCAGTGCCCCAGGTCTTGTTTGAAAACAGGTTGCAATTAGCTCTAAACAAACTCTTTTAGGACAGGACAAAACCAAGAAAACATATATAAACAAGAAGAAGTTAGTTGTGAGAGGTAGTGCTTTTCGATCACACAAAATAGACAAGTTTGGAGACACAATAACCTTTCCACATATTTGCCTTCTTCTGATACCAGCTATTTTCCATGTGGAAACCTGGCAGGTGAGGGATACCCAAAGTCAGCCCACAAAGCTGATTTTGTTTCTTATGCTCTTGTGCTTCCCAGCTGCTGACAGTCCTTCTTTCTTTCTCTTTCCATGAACACATGCACACAAGACCATGTCTCATTAAAACTCTTGAACAAGCTGAAACTACACTCTGTGAGCCTTCTAGAGAGTGAAACTTCAAAAAGATTATTTTCTGCCTCATTTCATTATTAGGGACTCAAATTAAGTACCCACCAGTGTCTTCAGTTCCTACAGGAAGATTTATCTTGTACCAGGAATAAAAGCACAAAAAAACTTACGTGAGTAAATAGAACCATACTGTTGTCTAAGATTATTTTCACAATTATTTAGTGCATCATTGCAGCTTTATCAGTTCAACAGTCCACAGAAGATGTGATTAACTTAAACAAAATCATAGCACTTAGAAGAGGATGCAAAATAATACAGGAATGACACATCCTTTGTTTCAATAGGATGCAAAAAGCAGGTTTTAACTACAGCTGCAGATTTGAGAGTTGAAAGCAGGAGCTGTGAGGCACTGTATCAGCCTCACACTCTCATAAGCGTCTTCTAGAAAACACAATGCTTTTTTGTCATGGGATGTCCATAGCCAGCACCACATCCACCAAAATATGGTTATCATCAAATAGACCTGGTACCACTGTTTGCATTTTGGTAATCCTAAGCATTTTAGATGAGTTTTCCCACTCTCCTATTTTATTCTAGTTGGTTACTACACAGTGGGGCAGGGGCAGTTGTGTTTTCATGGCACTTGACATGTGTACTTTATGGCGAGTTTTGGGAACCATGGGAGGGGCAGGCTGCAAAAATGGAAACAGCTACTGCTAGTAGCAGCAGCAGTAAAGAGGTCGGTGCCCAGATGGGTTACTGTTGGTTGCATCTATGAATTACTCCCCTGCATTTACTTCTTAAAATTTGGAGATGTTTTAGCAGTTACGGTTACACATTAGCATCAACACAGCCCAAATGTACCTCACTGTTTCAGAGAGAGGTACATTATAGGCAGTTGGAGAAAAACAGGCTGTAATGAAGTACTACAAAGTGTATGAAGTGCTATGAAGCAAATCCAAAAACCATGGCATTGCATTGGTTGATTAACATTCCCAAAACAGATCTGGAGTCAGCCTAAAATGCTTATGTCTTGTTATTGTGCAGGTGTGAGTAAGTTCATGACAGGAAGTTTGATATTGAAATGGAACTTATTCTTCATTTACACAGTGATCCTGTAGCTGCATATCTGTTAATAAATTTGAATAATAATTTCACTTGTAAGAGATAAGAATGGTAGCTCAAGCACAAAGGTTCTGTCTTCTCATATTTTAGCTAGTCCTGTGGTATGTCTGCACAGGAAAGAGTCTCTGCAGCAAACCCCAATATACTAAAGACACAATGGGTCCACTTATTAGCATCTGAAAGTTCAAGAAGTCGAGTGTCAGGGATATGAACTCGATGCTTCTCAAAAAAGACTAAACAGTTTTAAAGGTGAGCTAGCAACAAGCTGAAAAGCCATTCAAAAAATTTTTTTAACTTTCCTGTGAGAACCAAGTTGCAATTTGAGAATTGTGGTCTGTGTGACAAGAAGAGCACTAGTTACACTTAACTTTCTTGCCTTGTTGCCTTGAAGGGCAAATGGGAGAATATCTGCATGCATTAACAGACTTTGGGAGGCCAACATTTGCTTTTCTTCCTAGCAAATGAAAGATAACATTTAGGTTTGCAAATGAAGATGGAAAATTATTATGCAGTATTGGTAAGGAAAGAAACATGTTGAGGGAGAGTGTAGTTTAGGTTGACCCTTGGGTGACTTAAAGAAAACATTTAAACAAACTCATCTCTGTGGTGTAGAGTAGAATCTAAAGCAGATATTTATTGGTACTGTTTTTCACAGCATTCTCTTGAAGAAACTGCTCACAGTTTGCATGGGCGTGCCCTTCTCTGGATGAAAAAATGGATGGCTGGGCATAGAGAGTGATGGTGAATGGAGTTACATCTAGATGACCATCAGTGTAAAGTGGTGTTCTCCAGGACTCAATACTGGGTCTAGTCCTTTTTAGTATCTTTATCAGTGATGTTGATCTGCAGTAGGGCAGGAAGACTCTGCAGAAGAATCTGGACAAGCTGGATTGATGTTCCAAGGCCAATGGTAAGAGGTGCAACAAGACCAAGTGCCAGGTCTTGCTCTTGGATCACAAAAACCCCAGGTAGCCCTGAAGGCTTGGGACAGTGTGGCTGGAATGCTGCCCTGCGGGAAAGGATCTAGGGGTGCTGGTGGACAGAATCTGAACATGAGCCAGCAGTACGGCCAAGAAGACCAATGGCATCCTAGCTTGTATCAGCAATAGTGTGGTCAGCAGGACCAAGGAAGTCATTGTCTCCCTGCACACAGCACTGGTGATGTCACATCTCAAATCCTATGTTTAATTTTGGGCCTCTCACTACAAGAGAGACATTGAGGTGATGGAGTATTTCCAGAGAAAGGCATCAGAGCTGGTGCAGTGTCTGGAGCATAAGTCATATGATGAGTGGCTGAGGGATCTGGAGCTATTTAACCAGGAGAAAAGGAGGCTCAGAGGAAAACTTATTTCTCTCCACAACTGAAAGAAGGTTGTAAAGAGGTGAGTCTCTTCTCCCAAAGCAAGGGACAGGATAAGAGGAAACAGCCGTAAGTTGTATCAGGGGAGGTTTAAGTTTGACACTAGAAAGTGTTTGTTCACTGAAAGGGTTGTTAAGCATTGAATCAGGCTGCCCAGGGGAGAGGTTGACCCACCATTCTTGAACGGATTTAGAGAACCAGTAGATGTATCTCTTAGGGAAATGATTTAGTGGTGGTCTTGAGAGTGCCAGGTAAATGGTTGCACTTAATGATCCTAAAGGTGTTTTCCACCTAAATTATTCTGTTTCTTTGTCGACCTGTAAACCTGTTGCCTTGTGAGAGGAAGGCCTGGAGTTTGCTTTGTTAAGATCATAGATCTTGACACATCTCCTAACCCTCTGGGAACTCTCTGCCCTTAATCCCCCACGTGGCATTTGCCCCTGGGATACATCAGTGATACAGGCTTTAACAGTCTTCTTCCTGACTGATTAGCGTGAAGAATACATGCAATGCTCTCCACTCACAGTCTTGGTATCTGTCACTACCAGCAGAGACTCTTATGGAAACACTGTTTCCCCACCTACTTTGTTGAAATAAAAAGAAGGGTGTTTTGTTTTGTTTTCTTAACTGTGACAGGTCTGAAAAATTGCTACCTAAGTAAAGAAATATGTATATTTGCATAATAAACAGTAACTGAATTCCTACAGAGCATCCAGTCATGCTTCCCTGGTGTTGCAGATTTCCTACATCTCTGGGCTCTTGGTGTGGAGCACAGCTTCTCCATATGTCTCTATTATATGAAAAAAAACCAACCTGACATAACAAATTGTATTCTACATGTTTCTACTTCTTCCCACAAAAACTCACAATGATGAACATTCTCACGAATACACATACAAATGATCACTAATTCTTTGCCTTTTTGCAAACACAACCTTAGAATGTCATAATTGAAACTGTAATACTTCCAGACATTTCTGAAACTGACTATGTAGAATCTTAGGATCTCTAGAACTTGAATAAGTTTTGCAATCTCCATTAAATTAGATTTTTACTATTGTTACAATGCACTAAATGTACATGTTTTGTACATAATGGACATAATGTCATCCACAGAGCAGCAGCACAAAGGGCTCCAAGGTCTTTGATGAGACTCCTGTGAACCTCTACAAAGCAGTATCCACAGTACATCACAGGCTTTGGCCTGGATTTAGTGAAGACTGAGCTGATGCTTCAAAATGGTTCATTGGCAGAGAAGTGTGCATTAGTGTCTGGATATGCAGTAGAAAATAGCTCATGAATGCCCTTTCTCTAATAGAACTTAGTCTGGGAGTCCATGAAGATGACAGTTGAGACTTATATGCCTGATATTAAAGTGTGCTGAGAAGAAGGGTTTTTATCATGCAGGGAAGGTGAAGTGGGAATAGATAGGCTGAATTAAACAAGGATGTGATGCTAAATAATGTTAAGATGGTGGTCTGTATTAATAAAAAGCACGTGGGAAGACTTGATATTCTAGTGTGAATTTATTTTCCTTCTCAGTTAATGTGATTACCTCATGTTGCATTTATATAAAATACGTCATTATGATGGCAGGTGAAGACATACAGAACAGAAAAAAGTAGCACATTGTAAGGACTGTTTTCTCTTGAGAAAATATTTAGAGTCTTCCTTAGAAAACTTACCAACTGTGAGCTCACTTACATGGGCATAAATCTTCAGTAACACTTTTTAAATCAGTGCAATTATAATGGAATTAAAGGGGTATAATCTTCCTTTTACAGATTATTTACCTGATAAATGCTAATGACTCCTTGGAGGTGAAAGTGGAGAGAATTTGGGATTCTACCCAAGGAATACAAAACATGACTCTAGTGTATAAATCTGTCTTAACTTTGCAATTGTTGCCAGAAGATAAATTCTTCCCAAGAAAATACTTAGTGAATATATTTTTCTGAATTTTATGTCTTAACAGTATAACGAAGGAAAACTCTACAGTGTTCTCAAGTTGCACAAGAGGCAAATTTACCCCACACTGAATAAAAATAAGTTGCATCTCCCTTTAATATTTTATTATTTCTTCATTAAAGTGATGTGGAGGATTTGAGGCATAAGGGTGTACACACTGCTTGCTTTCCATGAAGCTGCAATGAGGTTTGGCATTCCTCTCTCTCTGCTCAGGGCTGAAACAATCTCAAGCCTCCTGTTTACCTCTGATGTGCAAGAGTTGTTAAATTTTGTTTTATCATAATTTCCTGTGGCTGGCCAGAAATCATTTTTACCAAACTATTATTATGAGACCTGGGCGACTCATAAGATTATAACAAAGCTTATTCCATTTTGCAATCAGTTTTTTGTGTTAGTCTCAGGTACTCACATGTTAACAAATGGCAGCACTGCCCAATCTTACTTTAAGTAAGAATCTTTATCTGTGAGTAAACTGAATGTAGAAAAGCAGGGAGAGTAAGGACAATACATCAATTCTCTACATTGCTTTCTTGAAAATTCAGAAATTATTCTAGCCAGATTAGCTGCATTATACAAAACACAATTCTATGTTTATCCATTAGTGTAATGAATCTCTATTGTGGGTTTTTCTATTTATTATCTCTAAAAATACTTTAGGAAGAAAAGGTATTTGTCATAGGTTTTATGTTTTCATATTAAAAAAGAGGTAGCCTGATAAATATGGGGGAAATAATAAAACTCCAAGGAAAAGAGATGCAGTAAATGTAGTCTGTTCTGCGTCTTGAAGGCTCAAACCATCAAGCATTTATTAAAATAAGAAATCCTTTAAGCTTAACTTTCAACATGAAATAAATCTTGTCTAAGCATTTTGCAGCTTCACAGTAGCAAAAGAAATAGCTAACTTTGTTTCTTAAACACTTTTCCTTCACACTCACAAAAATAAAACAAAAGGAGGGAGAACATCCAGCTTCAGGGAGGGAGAGCATCCATCTCTCCCTCTCTCATGAATATGTCTCTGAAGACATATTCACAATTCATTTTTTCAAGAGGTAGCTTTTTTCAAGAGCTCCCTCTGTGTATGGTGGCATCCTTATCATGAATAGTGACCTGCTGATAGTCCCTGGTAGAGCCCAGAACACCCATTGGGAAAGGATGTGCTCAGCCATCTGCCAAACTAATCCTGAACAAACAGGTCTCCCCATGCAACCACTGAATTTGCTACACATCTCCCACTCACAGCAGAATGAATAGGATCAGGTTTAAAATTAACCTTACAGTGTTCCCACCAATGCTTAGAGGAAATTTTCTTCTGATTTCTATAAATTTGGAGATCTGAAATACCTGTTTTGTACCTTAAGGTAAAGAAACAAGTACAAAGAACCAAGATCCCTTGCCATGCTGAAAGACGCTAAGAGATGGTAGAGGTTAAAGAGATGGTATGCAGTGAGCTCTTTGCATTTGATGTTGGGCCTAGTATTTTCAAATTTTTCTTCAGTGAAGATTACAAGTCCATTTTAAATGTGAAAGCAAGTGCTTGAGTAATGACAGGGCTTTAGGAGCAGCAATGGTAAAAATAATTATGTTTGCTAGCCAGGAATTTACTGACATCTTCAGAAAGTATCCCTTAAGGACTGTCTTCATCAGGCATGGTTCCTGGTGCAAAAATTATCAGCAAGATTTTAAATGGTTTTCCCATCTCAGCAAATACTCCTATGTGGATGCAGCTAAAGCTGTCATAACATACCCTTCTGGTATTCTGTAATATGTTTGTATTTGTTGTTTGGGAATGACAATGGTACTGCCCATGTGTCTGTGGTAGCACAGAAACTTCCTACATGGTAAGCATTTAGGGATCACGGATACAACGGAAGTTTGAAGCTGTCTGCCACCACATGTGGCATGTGAACCACCAGCCCAGTGCAGCAAGAGTCTCTCTACATCACAGGATGCTTCAGCATGCCTTTGCAAGAGACCCGTTCCTTCCAGGTCGTACATTGGCATCAAATATTCTCACTCCTCCAGTCTTGTATATTAGAGATATCACTGTGTTCTTCTGACACTTTTCCATTAGCCTTGAAAGCTCGAAAGCACCAGGAATTACTGGTGATAAACCTATGCCTATATTTCAGTGCAAATTACCTTCAATGATACCTACTGCACTCTGGACTGTTGTCAGATATTATTGTGCTTGGTATGTCACATTTAGTTACTATGAATTTGACTGTCTGTTTCACTGTAGTAACTTCTAGAAAGGCCATGTTAGGGAAATAATTGTAACAATAGAAGCAACTACAACAACAATGACAATAATAGAGTATTTTATTTATTATTAATCTAATAAATAAAAATCACTAGAAGAGATACACAAACTTCTTTTGCCATCTTCATGGATTCTTCTGTGGAGAGTTGTCTTGCATTGCTAGCATAAGCAATGTTTGTAGATAATATTGACTTGTTGTAATGTAACTGTTGATTTCTCAACAGTCTCTAGTCTTTCTTTTAGAATAGCCTTCATGTATTTCTTGTTAATAAATTTAGGATTCTCCATTCAAGCTTTTTCAAAATTCACATGCCCTGTTTAGGCCCCACTACCAAGGCACAATAATGGGCTACAATATGGCACTGACAGTTTTGTGTCAAAGCCTGCATTACATTTCCCAACATCTCAAACTTGTTAGTGATAAAGGCAGTCACAGTCTTTATTTTGCCTGCAGCTGGAGAGGGTTATTTGGGGTATTTTTAGGGGGCTTGGCATCTCCATGATCAATGTCTGGAAGTTTTGTAAAATAATAGAGTTTGCCTACAACAACCAAATTATACCCAGGCGTACTCAATTTATAAAACATACATTTGTATCTGAAAAAATAATCTCTGTACTTTCCAAGGGATATTTATCAGGCCTATCTTGGCAATAACACTGTGTGGTTTATGGCCAGTTTCAGTTAACAGTGGTGTCCCATAAATACAGGGATTTTTTTACAGCCATGGCTTAAAGCCAAAGTCTCCTTCATTGTTTCAGCATATTTACATCCAATTTTTGTTAGTGGCCATGATGCATTAGCCACTTGTCTCCAGCTTCAGCTGTGTTATTGAAGGAGTATTGTGCCAATATTCTCCTGGGATGCACCCATGAACAAGTTACTTTTGTGCTTATTGTCATAGTGTTTCAGGACTGGGGCCTCTTTAATTAAATCCTTCAGTTTCTCAAGCGCTCTCTTAAGGATTGCATCTGTTGTTCTTTGAATGTTTTCAAGCAGTCATGTTCTATGGTTGTTGGTTCAGACAGCTACATTAGCCATTAATTTCTACACATAAAGCGCAATTCCAATAAAGTATTGTACCCCTTTTTCCTTTGTTCAAGCAATTACTCAGTGATGGCCATAGCATTATGATGATCTCTGCCAGTTTCCCATTCCTCCCATCCACACCCTTTGCATGACACCCTCTTATCATCTGCATTTGTTTAGCTTTATCCCCACCGCACCAAATATTTCCAAAGCTGCCCAATGCCTGTAATCATGGTCTTAAGTTGTGCTGAGCCTCTGGAATTGTGCTTGCTTCATAGCTCATGTGGAGTCTGACAGAGGAATACCTCATTTGAAATGAGATTTCTATACCACGACACTGGCCTTTTCATAACAGAAATATGTTTAACCAGCTCTTCTGTGAAGTTTTCAAGGATACACGTGCTAGAGAAGTTTAGCTACATAGCTTCACTGTGTAGCTACCTTATCCTAGCATAAACTCATTCTAGGACTTTAATAATGTACATAGTAGTGGTTCATTTGTTGGTAGCATTTGCATGAAATTCAAATACTTGTACATTAACTTACATGCAGATTTGATCTCTTGGGTCTCTATTATTCTTTTCTGAGCATATTAAATTTGAACTGAATTGAACTGCACTGTCATAATGAAATAAAAACAAAAATTGAAAAGCTATTTACTTTTATCTGAAAGACTTTTCTTCATAGTGGAAAATACTTGTTCTATGAGACTCAAATATTACAGGTTGGGTAGGTGGCTTGTTTGTTTGTTTGTTTGTTTTTGGTTTGTTTTGGTTTGTTTTGTGTTTTTGTTTGGCTTTTGTTCATTTGTTTGCATTTTTTGTTTGTTTTTGGTTTTGTTTTTTTTTTTCTGTTTTGTTTTGTGGTTTTGTTTGTTTGTTTTTAATTTAGCTAATGGTAAAGGAGTCTAACTCTGCATAAATAGTAATTTAGATGAAGCCCTTTAGATGAATTTTTAGATGAAGCCCTAGAAACTTTGATCAAAGTTTTAACCTCAGTAGTTAAACTATGCTATGTAATTCCTGTTAGAATAATAGAAAGCTTCAGTTCAGTGCCATGAATACAAGCAGGTAGACCAAGACACCTCAAGACACAGTCTCTGAGGATTCAGATTTGTTAATAGCATGTCATCTACGCTTGAGATATGGTTCAGGTGCAGTTTGAAGGCCAACTACAATGAAATTAATTTGGTTTCCTCAGTGTCAATTATTTTATCATACGCAGTTTTAAACTGAGATTTTGATGGTCATTGATTATAAATTATTCATGGTTTTTTTTCAGGTGGAAAAATCAACTCTGTACAAGTATCATACAAACTATTAGACCTCTTCTAAATTATTAACCAGCTGGACTCTTTAAATTTACTTTGAAGGCAGAGAAACTGTAGACAATTTACTTATTTTTCTACCTTAGCTAGTCAACTGGCATTTTGGAAGGTTTGTTAATTTACACTTCCCTTTTTCTATTTTAAGGCAAAATCCCCTGGGTCTTAACTTGAGAAAAGTTCTCACTGATTTCACAGTATATTTTCCAGCATGAAATCATTGTCATTTGGCTTCTTTTGTGGTCTAAATGTTTTTGGTTTTGTTTGTTTGTTTGTTTGTTTGTTTTTGTTTTTTTTCCTCTCAAAGGGAGAAGATGCAAGAAAACAAACCCAATTCTTAAAATGTCTTTGAAAATGCAGTCTATGAATAAGAATTAGGAAATTTTCCAGTGCATTATGCAGTGTCATCCATTTACCAGCCCATGATTCCGACTTGGCACTGTGGTAAAGGAGCCAGGGAAGCACACTGTCACCTGTCCTGCCTTCTCAAGGACACCAAAATGTGCTCCGTCAAAAGTATACTGTAGCAAAGGTCTACAGCAGTACCTTCCTTCTGGGCTTCCTCAGCTTCCTGAACAGCAAGATACAAAGTTGCCAAAGGAGTAACTGAGCAGGTTTTCTGAAATGTGACTAACTGCCACCATGTCCCCTTCCTTTCTATGCCATAGCAGATCTCACCTCTTCACATTGTCACCTCTGCGACAAGCCAATAGGATTTGGCCGCACACCCCTCAATCCTCTTGCCTATGAGCCAAGTACAATCAGCTTACTTTATAGCAAAGTATTTCTTTTTCCATGGCCAGCAGGACCTCAGGAGAATTTTAGCTGAGCTTTCCACTAGGCTACACAAGTCAACTGTGTTGGCATATAATTCCCCGCATCAGAAAGACTGAATTTCTAGCTAGTTTTGAGGAAGCTGATTGTAAAACCATGAACAACTGGAAGTCATTAACTTCTCTTTGAACAAAATCAAAACAACCCCCCCCAACAAACAAACAAATAAAAAAAACAACAAAAAAACAACCACCACCAAAAACCCCAAACAACAACAACAACAAATCTCACAGGCTTTGTTGTGTCTATGTGTCTTCAATTTCTCACTCTAAACAGTGTTCATATTCTTAAGACATGTTGACTAAAATAGTTTATTCCAAGTAAATACAGAAAATTCCTTTATGCTATTCCAATGTCTTGGAAAAACTGCTGCTGTGGGTTGAGGTATGTGTACTCAGATCAGTGCTCTAATAACCTCCCTTCATTAAAGAATAACCAAATACAGTTGCGTTTTTTTTTTCTGTAACCAGATGAGTGAGGCAACAACAGAGTTATATCGAAAACCCAAACAACTGTCTCTGCTCTAAACAAGGGAACCTGTAATGCATATGGGAGCATTGTGGCTTTGTCACGTATTTTGGTGAAAGACAAGATTAAATAGTCGGCTTATCATTACGAGAATATCAGCAGGAACAGCTGTAACTGGTTTGGACTGCTTCCAATTGGCCTATTACATAATTGGACCAAAAACAAATTTAAGACTTTCCTGTGTACTGCAAAGCAAGGTTGCAGTCAGACACCAAGAAGGTTCAGAGCGTGGACTTGGTCCATGGCACTAACGACAATCATCTCCAGCTGCTCTGACTCCTAACAAGGACTGAAAAACTGCCTGATGAAGAAAGGAAAAGGGAGTCAAGACAAGTGGCAATTGCTGTACATAAGATTTTAATTGCATTGAAATGCATTTTGGGGGGTTCAGTGCTTGATAGTTTATTTCTACTGATTTTTAGCTAGATATTTTCAACTTTCCCAGCCAAAATCTAGTTTTGAACAGTTTAAAATTGAAAGCAGTAGCCTGGAAGTTAATGAACATACGATCCCAACAGAAAAAAGGATCATGCTCTTTTAAGTAATAAACTTTATTCTAGGGACCTTACCATGAACTAAGATGGTGAAATACTTGCATGCTAATCTCTTCAAAAGTTGAAAGATCTTTTTGTAAACCACCTCTATTATACATGAAGGCTTTATTATGTACCAACATGTATTTAATTTTTGTCTTTGGAATGGTTCACATTAGTGTTCCTCAGTGCACATCCAATTTAGATTTAAAGTGGTTGTCCATTAATAAAAAAACAGTAATTAAAAACATATTTCTTGTCATTCAAATTCTATGTATTCAATATATTTTCTTTGCCTCTTAAAATCTGTTTTTAATGATCAGTTGGAATTACTTTTATGCAGGAAAACTGTTTTTAATAAATGAAAATTAACTATAGTTTTGTAAACTTTAATTTTATAAGAGTAAAGGGACTAAACAAATCCCACACAGTCTGAGCATAAGCAACAAGGTACAAGCAGATAAAAATTCCAAATGCTAAATATGAATAATAATTTATTGGCAGAGTTAAAGGCAGTCATTTTAAAACACATTTATTTTAATCTATTTCAGTGTGTGAGATTAATTATTTTTCTTTCATATATCCCAGTTAGAGTTCTAAAAGGAAGGGATTTATTCTGATTTCAAAGGCTCTTTTATTCCCAGTCCACAGAAACATGAGACTGAAACTGTTAGCTCTTCCTGGGAGCCCCTCTCTGCCTGTGCATCAGAGACCCACCAAGCCCAGTTTGGGATGCTCCCTTTTTTGGCTGTTAATGCCACATCCCTGCTGGAGTTTGGAAATGATCTGTGGGTCACCCTCTTAACCTGTTGCCTTTCCTCACAGGGTGTAATGCCCCACCACAAATGCCAGGCCAGAAAAAAAACAGAGCAGGGGAGTTTGGAGACAGAGGCATGAATGTGATGTAACTCCTGTTCTTTCTGCCTGAGAGGCCAGAAGGACAAGTGGCACAAACTTTGTGAGTCATCTAGCACAACTATCCAGGGCTGCCCTGAAGAACTTTCACTGACACAGAAAAATATTGAAAGCTCAATTGGCATTAAAGAATGTTACTAAGGCACACAACTTTGGGAGGTAATTCCAGATGTGTCCAGCTATGAACCTGTCCTGAAATGTATGAGGGCTAATTACCAGCTGAGTTTATCAAGGGTCAGGGAGCCAAAAATCATGGACTGAAATAGTGTATGGCCTCTTCCCTCCCTGTACAATAAAACCCCTTCTCTATTCCCAGCAGATTGTACCAATAACTGAAGAACAAGACATTGTCCTGTAGATATTTTGAAACTAATAAGAAATGGTGACTATGTCAAGTAAAATACAGGCAAGGAAGTTTGGTTATGGGGATCAAAGGACAGATGAAAGAAGCTTTTATTTATAAGCCACTTCTACTCTTTAACCCACTAGGAGTTGTCATAATATAAAAGACAACCCTTTCTTTGACCTTTCTGTGCAGCTTTATTAAAAAAAAAAAAAAGTACATGAGGCAAGTTTATAAAAGCATTACTTGAATTCTAGAAATAAAAAAGTCATTGTGTTCATGCCCATAAAGATACAAGCACAATTAACATCATGTGCAAAGTGCAAAAATAACTTGACAGTTTATCTTAAAACTATTAAGAGGTTCTGCTCAGAGTATAAAATATGTAAAAAATTTTATCTCTTTTGCCCAAGTAACATTTTAATTCAAGCTAATTTCTTTTTCAGTGTCAAGTTTAAGTTTTATCTGATTCTCCAAAAATACTCATATTTGTACTTTTATTGATAAAATATGACCCCATCTCATTAACAAGACATGTTTTCTTCTATTGTTGCTCTAAAACATATGCTTTGCATTTTTATTAATACCTACAGTAGCATAACCATTATAATTAAAATAAAATTCAAAAAATGTTTATAGTCTATTAACATTTCTTCAACTATGCACAGTTGCTAAATCCTACTCCGAACTGAAAACACGTTTCTTCTAATGCATGTCTGGTATACAGATTTAAATTAATATCTTTCTAGGCTCCAGTAACAACATTCTCAGAGACTGATGCTTTAATTGTATGTGTCCAAGATTTTGATCTTTTAGCCTCCTGTTTAGCTGCTGTCTAACTTGAAAGAAAGCCAGTCTTCCTTTGCTCTTTTATTCCCTCCTAGAAGACCTTCAGGGTGCTTACACGTTTACCACACAGTGGGTATATGTGTAATCAGCCAGTCCTGCTCAGTAGCCCAAAATGTGTCTTGCTCTTGCCCAGCCTACCAGGCATCCTCTCTGTCTTGGTCAGTGTTTTTGAAACTAAACTGTCTCTTGTACAAAATAACCAGGTCACATTGCTCACACAGAACAGAAAATGCAAGTGAGAATGGGAGGAAGAAATGAGGGTGCAAATTCCTACCTTGAATAGGGAGAGTAGGATTTCAACAAAATTCTGCAGAGCAAGAGCATTAAACCACCAGGAAAACCAGCAACAGGAATGGGATTACAACCAAGGCTTTTCTTGTGTGTATTTTCTGAAAAGCAACCGTCTCAACTAGGCTCCAGTCACAGCTCCCAGCTCTGAATCCAAATGAAAGAGATTGGGTACCAATCTCTTTTGAGGCCAATGTCTGAATGGCCTCTGTTACACACCTTGCTTACCTCAGAAGCTCCCTTATGCATTTCCTTATATGGCCTAATCAAAGGCTGAGAAGCCTAAAAATGAGAAGTTGTTATAGTTTCAGAATCTTGTGGAATTTTTCTTTCCCCTACCACCGAAAGAGGAGTTAATGGCCCTTATCTTTCTCCACTACTTCTAAAAAAGAGGCAGGTGATGAGTGAAGGGGTTACCTAGCAACAGTAAATCAGTGGGGTGTGGTAAGGGAAGGGGGCACTTTGGGTTTTCGGTTGGCAGGGGAGGTGGACTGCGGGGAGAAAGGGAGAGAGACAGCTCTCAGAGAAAACCTCTGCCCTGCAAGTTTGGTCTCCTTCCCTTTTTTATTCCCGTTTCCAATCCTTGGATTTTTTTGGAGTTTCCTGGTGCTTAAGAGAGAGAGAGGCAGAGAGAGAGAGAGATTTGCTACCCAGGGCTTTTGCATCAGGCTTCCTGAGAGAGCCAGCGGCTGCTGGCCTGGGTGCGAGGAGCCCTACAGCATTGGCAACTGCCAGCTCAGAGCACCATCTCTCCTCCAGCCAAGGACTAAGAGAGAGGGTTTTGCCCATGGTACAGGATCCCAGCTCTTTTTCCTTTTCTGTG
>VXAU01004949.1:132414-190987 GCA_013399695.1 Formicarius rufipectus
AAGGAAGGAAGGAAGGAAGGAAGGAAGGAAGGAAGGAAGGAAGGAAAAACTTAGTGATTGTAGGATTCTGTAACTACTTTCCTACTTTCTTTCAGAGACATATCTTTCTCCTTAAGCTTAAACTCTCCTTAATACCAGCTCTTCAGATCTGAAGAAGATTTGTGCTGTTATCAACAGGAAATTCTGCTATCATGTCAATGAATGTATCATGATCGAAATTTAAAATGACATCAGCTCAAATGTGAGTGATTTTTCTTTAGGTTGTCTATACTCAGAATTAAATCCTTTCTGCTTCACGATAAAATTCAGACAAAATTTCTACTGAAATTGATGCTGTTTACCTTAACAAGAATTACACAGGACTGGGCCAGCATAACACACAGGTCTAAGATGCAGTTTGGTAGAACTGAAACAGAGGATTATAGTCAATGCCAAATAAGACTAAAAATTATGTCAGTGTTCATAATAAATTTCATAGGATAGAAGTAAAATACTTCTACCATTCCCCTGGCTCTCTGAGTCTCAGTCACCAAAGTCGAAAGTGCCATCCATAAGGATAGGTGTTGCACTGGAAAACTCAGGTTGTCCATAGGACTATACCTGAATTAGTTCTTGCAAGTCTGATCAAACATATTATTTTTCTATGTTGGCATATAAAAGCATTTCATGCTTTTTTCACATTAAACAGTTTTTCTCATTTTATACTAGAAAAGAAGTTGCAGATTTTTTACAGCAAACTCCTCAGGTATGAGTTTATCAGTTGCAATCAATAGTTACAGCAAAATCTTCTGCTTACTTCCAATTTCAGTGAGAATAAACAATTCTATGGAATGGCTGGTGATTCAATATCTGTGAATTTTTCTTTCTCAGCTATATATGCTGTCTTGATATAAATCATGACCACTTCCCACAGGCTTTGCCTGACAATAACATAGAACAGACACTGGACAGGTCTCTCCATGCTTTGCAAGAGAAGGTGGAGTGAATTTCAACCAACTCATTGAGTGGCAAAGGCAGGGCTCCTGAGTCCAGAGTCCTTACACGCTGTGGCTGTTCAAAATCTACTTTGCTACTACTCTAAATCAGATGATACTCTTGGTAGTTTTCTTACAGACTTTGATCAGAAACAGGTCTTTCTCAGTGAAATCTAGTGAAAGGGCAAAGGCAGCAGGCACTAACCAAAATACATAAAATTCCATTTCAGTGTAAAAAAAAAAAACCCACACTTTTTTTCAATAGTGAGAGGAGTCAAACAGTAGAAGAGGTTGTCCAGAGAAGTTGTGGAATCTCAGTCATCAGAAACAGTCAAAACCCAACTGGATATGACTACGAGCAATCTGCTGTGACTGACCTGCTTTTGAGTAGGGGGCTTGGATAAGTCGGTCTACAGAGTCACTTGCCAAAATCAGCAGTTCTGTGGTTCGTAATCTGTCCATTTACCTAACCAAACAGTCCTCTTATTAATGGCTGTGCATCTGAAACAGTTTGTTTTCAGTTTGGTTTCTGAGGAAGCTGCACACTTAGGAGAGGAATGTTTCATACAACAACTAAGTCCACATCTGATCTCAGGATAACTAGACCTCAGCATCAATCCTTTAGCAATTAGAAGTTTCTTAAGCTATTGACTTTTCTTAGTTGAAAACATGCGCAAGTGGATGATTTCAGTCTAGTTATATAGTCTGATATGCATATACAGAATTCAGTCTATGGTTAATCTTGCAAGTCTCCCATGCTGTTGAAAAATTCGGTGCCTCCTCAGCTGGGTTACCTCCTGGTTGTCTGACATAAATAAGTTTCTCAATAATTTTCAAACAAGTTTTCTTCCTGTTTAGATACAAGGCTTACATTCACCAAGCAGCTGGACGCTGCACTAATTTTTAGTGGTAGCCCCAAATAGTTCTCTCCACCATGAGAGGGAATCAAATAGAAATTGATGTAGTTCTGGGGACTCTACTTGATTTTCCTGTTTTACAAGGCTGGAGCTGAGGGAGAAAGAGGAGGAACCGGCCTTCAGTCTATGGCCCAGGACCCCTGGCTCTGGGTGAGCATATGCATCCCTCCTGCCATGCTGCTCCTGCTACAGACTGACAGTTACAAATGAGTTAAATAATTTCCAGGTAAATTCTCAGTTAAACCTGGAAAAGATGGTGAGTCAGAGGATCTGCATTCGTGAACTATTCTGAGACATTTTATTTCAAACTGACCCTGAACTGAAAATTACTTCAGTGCAAACCCCAGCCTGACTTGTGTGCTGGTACCATGTCAAAGAATAACCATCTTAGACTGAAAATTTAAGGTTGAATCTGCACTTTGTGGAGCAGAGATGAGGCTGAGAACCAGGCAATCTCAGTAGAAGGGATAGAAAGACTTTGAGAACCATGAAAAACCAGGCTGCCGATTCTTTGTCCATTGTCAAGCAAATGCACCGCAGTGATTGAGGGAGCATCCTGGCCTGGCACTAAGTCATATAACTGAGACAGTGTGTGTGGAAGTGTCTGACAGGTTCTACACTGAACCGGATGAGCCTGCCCTAGAAGGGGTGCTTTAGTGCTAACCACCCTTGCTGTCAAAAATGTTTATTTTGCCTCATTTGCAACCAGAATGAACTTTCCACTACGAAACCGTGTTCTGCCTTCTTCTGGTGCACTAAAGAATCATCTGCTATTAGCAAACTTTCCCCTTTTGATTTGTTTCCAGATAAAGCAGACAGATTGGGTGTATTGAGTTTATCACCACCAGGCATGTTTGATGGATCAAATTCATTCAGTAAGTCATGTAACCCTTTTGAACTATTCCCCATTTTCAACATTAATTTTAAGTGGGAACCCAGAATTTGGACATACTACTGCATTTGTTCATGTCAAGTTACAACAACCAGGTCTAACGTGAGTGGCTTAGAGATAAAATATCTGCTTTTTCCCTATGTTAACATTCAATTTAATTAAAATAATGACCCCAGCAGAAAGAGTAAGACTGGTACTGCTGGTTTATTAACTTATTTTTATTTATCAAAAATCTAACTTCTAGACACCTGTATAAATAAGACTTGAGGAAAAGATAAATGTTCTGGTTTTATTTGTTCTGGCTTTATTTGTTCTGGCTCAAAACCCCTCATATTTCATTGAGGAAAAAAATGTAAATGAGTGTTTCAGTTTGCTCTGCAGATCCGGAAATCTTAATTGGAGAGGCGAGGTCAGGGACATGGGATCTTCCATGGCGACTTTCCCTTTTAGTGCTGCTTGAAGAATTCTCTTTTCAAGTGGAAGGAATTACTGCCCTCAGACCTTGCTTTCATCCCTAACATGATCGCATCACAAAGCAGAAAGTGAATAATCTGTTGTGATCAGCGGAAGGGATTGAACTCTTGGGAGGCAGAGAGTCACCTGAATTTCCCACGTCACTGGAAGAATATCAATTAATGTAGTTGTTTGAGTCACTGAGACCTGAAGGGAGGCCTACACTGAGTCACATTTGCCTTCTATTTTGTGTTGCTATAGTGTGTCCTGTCACTTGAATCTCACACAAACATCCCTCTGCTGAGGGCATGCAACAGGTCAGCTCTGCTGCTTATTGTCTAAGCAGGCCAGCTAGGTGATTTCTATTCATGTGTTGGAAAAACCTTCCTGTGTTGTTTGGGCTTGGGGTCATGTTTTGTGAGTATATTTGTTTTGGTTTACTTTGTTTTGGTTTGGTTGATTGGTTGGATTTTTCTCCCTGGCAGTATAGCAAGTCTATTTCACCCTATCTTTTATAGTCAGAGCTTTAAGAAAAATATGTGTTAGAGGAATTCTAAATAGTGAACAAGGGGCTTTGTGTGTGTGCACATGTGCATGTGTGTTACCTTACCTGCTACAAAATTTCCAGGTAGGAGCAGTGTTGTGTATCTCCATTTATCAGATACATCTTGCAGAAGTCAACTGCAGAGTGAGGCCAGTTGCAGGGCTCTACAACTGCTTCTGTTCAGTGCATCAGTTGCATCTCTCCTCCTGTCTTCCCGAAAACATCCCACTCCTTGTAGCTATTTTGCTACCTCTGAGAGGTTAAAAGTAGCAGAATCTATACAATCACCTTGTCAGTCTAAATTGCTGCTTCCAGAATATCTTCAGATGTTTTGTCTACCTTGAATCTTTCTTGCAACTGCAGACTAAGTACAACCATGAAGCCTCAGAGAGCAACTTTTCCCCCTTTCATCTACTTCAGAAAATTAATCTGTTCTGGACCAAAAGACGGAAGTGTATAAATGCACATGTGGAGATAGATAGATAGATAGATAGATAGATAGATAGATAGATAGATAGATAGATAGATAGATAGATAGATTTAGAGATATATGAATTTATCTACATATATGAAATTTTTATATCTCTCTCTCTATATAATTATATTTCATGTTTCTTGCATTTATTTGGGGGGCAAAAAAAAATAAGCTAAAGGCAGAAAGGTAGAGTAACAGCTTTAATTATTAAAACACATGCTTGACAGAAGATCAGAAAAACAACTGCTATTTCATTTTGAGAAAAGCCGAGTCTCCAGTACATATGGTATCCTGGTCAGCTTCCAGCCTGGATAATTGCATTCTTCCCACCTGTGAATATTCCTGCCATCTCAATTGGATGCAGCATTTCTTCCACACTCCTTTGCCAAATTATTCTGTGCTATTGCTATGTATCTGTAAATGGCTGCCATGTTTCAATCCGGAGATGACTTTCTATCTGCTCACAAGTAGTACCTAAAGCTTTGACAGCTCAGGGGAGGATTCATTCTGCTAGAATACCTGCAGATATAAAGGATGTCATTGTCAAATCTTTGCATTGAGAGTTTAAGGTTGAAAAATTTAGAAGATGTGATCACATAGTCAGATACAGTTATTAACCCATCTGAACTGGAACATTATTTTTCAGAGTCATTTAGAAACAATAGCCATGCTACTAGGCCGCAGGAAGTATTGACACAAGAACAGTGCTAGGCATGTCTAGCTGTATTACCTCTAGAGAAAGGCTATATGGAGCCTCACTGGCTTTGCAGCTAGACAGAAGCACGCTGTGAACTTGTACTGTGCCATGGGCAGACTTGTCTGCTGCAGGCTTTTCCATCAAGTAGGTTCCAGTGGAAGCGGCATGAAACTGAAAGGCTAATGAGAAGGGTTTTTCAGTGTTTATGCAGGGCAAAAGTTGACATGTGGGTATGAATGGGTTTTGTTGCATGTACTGAAAAGATCAAGATTTGAAAAGGAAATGAGGAAATAAAAGCATAACTGGTCTCATATCTTCTCATACCTTTCTACTGTTCAGCTTCCCTGTTACTGGTGGGATGGATCTGCTGCCTGTCATCACTCAGGATGCTGCATAGCCCAGAGGCATTTTGTATGTAAAATGGCCTGAATCCTAGTTTGGGGAGAAGAAGTGTTGGAAAGAAAAAAGCACTTTTGCGAGAAAGACTGAATATTTCTCAGCTGTAACCTTTGACAGTGGCTTTAATTTGTGTACAGTAAATAGTATAAAAATGGATTGGGTAGTATTTCACTAATTTTTCTATTTTGTGGAAATTCTTAGGGGAAAGTATTCATTACTAACTTAGTAAGTGGTTGTGGAAAGGAACATTTCCCACAAAAAAAAAATCAAGTCACCAAATGATCTCTTTACAGAAGGAGTCTTAACCTGGAACTCCGTAGGTTCAAAAGCCCCAGGTCAGCCATGATTACCTGAGGTGTAAAGATTTCTGATCTGATGGCTCCAGGCAAGAAATATGGAAGTTATGGGAGTCCTATTGACTCCCACTTTCAATAGCTCCCACAGCAAGGTTATTTCAGGGCTGCAAACCCTGGATGCTCTGCCATATCCTTTGCCTGCTGCACAGAGACTCAGGCTCATCAGCACCTTTAGAGTAGAGTCACATGGCAGAAGGTAACACAGAACTCCAAGATGGGGTGTTATCAACCCAGTTGCTGATGCAGGTAGGCATCAGAGTCATTGCCCCTCCAGATAGCGTGTGTGTCTTTATGTTTTACATGACCATGCTGGTGGAACTTAACTGCACCACACATCCTGCACAGACAGAAGCTTCATGGGGTGAAACCGGAAATCTGCTTGGGGATTGTTTCAGGTCTATTGGTCCTGCCTTTTCTCACAAAAACATACTTTGTCCAAAATTCTGACAAGTTTTTTTGACCTTTCCTTTTCAGAGCATTGAGTATGCACTGTCAGAGAGCAAAGTCAACCAGTTCCTTTTAAAGCCATGGTAACTCCAGTGGAATCTCCTGGGCATGCCTGTCATCCACCACCAGAAACATGAGAACAGAGATGGGCTCTTTCAAAGTCCTTTTAGTAATTTTAAGCTCAGAGAGCTAGAAAAGGACAACTGTATTTCTACAGCTTACAAAAAATGAATGGAAAGGTTTGAAGGGAGGCTGCTACTGACAAAACTTATTTTCCCCATGAAACAGCATTTTGTTTGAAATGCAAATGTGTATATTTCAAAATTTTATTCCATCTGAATAAATAAACTAATGATCCTGTTATTTCTCAGAATGTGACATATTTCTATTCCCCTGTTAAATTCTATAGGACACAAGAATAAAAAAGAAAAAAACAAAAACAAAAACTAAACCAAAAAACCAAAATTATAACCTAGTGGTCTTTACTGCTTTAACTGACTATAAGAATGTAGTAAAATGTGATGGCGGTTACTTATGTAAAATCCTTTTAGATTCCTGGCTTTACATCCAGAAACATGAATGATGACAAAGTGGCTCCTATCAGTCACTAAGAAAGGCTTATTAATAGACAAACTGTGGGAAATGTAAACGTTAGAAAACTTAAGTACCTGAGAAAGAAGGGAAGCTAGTGAACAGAGAAAAAAAATCAATTTCTCAATGAAGTTACAAGTTAGTCATGTAAATGACATGAAATTGATTCTACACACCCCCTCCTCAAATTGTGTATTGTTTTTTTTCTGGCATATGTGATAAAGGCATGAAAATCTATTTCAGTTTGGTGTTTTTTTTTTTCCCCATGCAGATAATGTTTATTCCATAATTTTCAACCTGAGTTATCAAGTGGGTGACCTAAATATTAACAATGCTTTAACTTTGGAGCTTCGTGAGTTATCAGATGATTCCTGTGCATAAGCATAGTCTATGCATAGTCTATGCATAGTGCTTTCCAGAAATGAAGGTCTTGGTATCTGAAGTGCTTGAGTGACCTGGGTTGTATTTGCACAGGCAGGCATGCACAGGCATGAAGCCTTCTGCTTCCACTCTGCATTGGTCTGAGAAGATACACAAAGCTGTGTTTTTGCTGTGTCAGCAGAGCTTTATCACAGCTGGTTCCCAGACAAGCTGTTGTTATCTATTTTGGCATCTCTACTCAAAACTGCAGTGGGCAGTGTAAGCAGGTTATGAATTCCCAAGACCAGTCAAAAATGAGATTTAGATTCAGAGACAGTTAAATCTTAAAGGTATATTTCCCTTTGAACATCTCTCTAGTGTTTTTTCAATCTTGTCTTTACAGTGTACTGTCTCTGAATTATCACCTCTCTAATGTTTAGATGGGAAAATAAAACATGGGTTTGCAATGTAAAATTTTGCAGATATACTCATTTCTCTCTTTCTTCACTTATAAATCTGCCATGTGCCTCATAAAGCCATACTCTGGGCAAGCTACGTGCTTTGGACCTTTGGACACAGAGGAAGGGCAGATGCAGTAAGAAAAAAGTACTTTCTTTTTTTTTTTTTTTTTTTTGACATTCTGTTTAACAACGCACACTTTCTCATCAAAATCTTTTGTAATTTGAGTAAGGAAGGAGAGTCAATGTGAGCGTACTTGAAATAGAAGCTTCTCATCGAACACCTGAAGAAAGTGCAAATGTACACTTGGTTTGTTTAGCTTTCAGTAGAGAGGGAACATTTGGAAATAACACTTCAAAATGGCAAATACAGTTCAGTTTACATTTTGCCTCCCTGTTTATGTTTAAATGTCCACATTATAATGGCTATTTTCCTTTGTTATTATGAATGAGAACATGGTGAATTGGCCACTATCCTTTCCAGAACCAGCTGTTCTTTTTTGAAGGCATCTGCTTTCTCTCTCTTCTATGGACACTGGAGAATTGCAGTGAGTTCTGAAACCTGCTCACACACCTGTCACTGCATCCCAAAAATCCCTGTGCCTGGGTATATCAAGGACCAGTGCTGCAGAATTGGTAACTGTTAGATGCATCAGTTAAGGGTAAGCATGAGATAAGGTCAAATTGAATCTGGCTGTACAGATAAAAGCAGGTCTGAAGTAATCTTATGCATGGCTACAGATGCCCACTTGGGAGTACACTAATTTAACCATTCAAAATGCATACTGTATAAAAAAAAATTCAAACAAACAAACAAACAAAAAACCCCAAACAAACAAAACCAAAACCAAGTCAAAACCAAACAAAAAACCATGCTAACATGAGAAAACTATTGGGAAATTCCTGCGAACATAGAGTCATATTTTCTCACTTCCTGGTAAACAAGCAGATTTAACTGCAGACAACTGCATTTCTTGTCTGTCTGACTGAAGGAGTCATTAGCCTGGTAATCCCCTCCCATCAGCTCCCAGCACTTCTTCCCAGGTGCTTCACCTCCTGGTAAGCCACTTTTCCATGGTTTCCTGCTGATGCCAGTACTGTGTAGATGGTGAATGACTGTGCAAATGTTATCAGCTGTACCAGTCACTTTCCTATGTTGCTCTGACCCTCCCAGGCCTCCAGTTTTCCCCAGTATCTTGGAAATGAGAATGCAGATCTCACCTCACTGGACGAGAAAGGGTGACCTACACAGGTGTTTGCGCACGCATTCAACTATGAGGCCTCCACTACTGTCCCATCATGAGAGTCACATCATTAGAGCTCCTCCAAATCCTGGTTTCTGCCTTTCCTGTTAAGTCTCTGTAGTAACTTTGATGGTTTGCCAAGAAAATGAAATTACTACCTTTGCAGTTTCTAATCAAGAACATCATAGATTATATAATGGGTGTTGAGGCAAAAGATACTATTTTTTATTAGTCATTGACAGTCTGCAGTAGTTCAAGGTAATGCTTGTCACTTTTAGGAACAGATTTTCCTATTCCTACCAGTCTGTTAGCAAACATTTGCTGCAGATTGATCAATTAGTAGAAGGGCAAAGACTTTTGCCACCGTTTTTAAGTACGGATTTAGTGTAAGACCTGTACCAGATATATACCTTCTTTGTAGGATGAAAGTTATTACTGAATAGTGCTTTGGAGAAAAGCTGGTTAGGGAAGTGACCATTCACAGTGTTTGGTCTTACATTATGGCTGGGTCAGTGACCTTTTCAACTTGGCTGGGAATCCACTGACAGACAGCTGTGGTGTTTTTTCTCTTGAAATGCAGAAAGGAAATTCCTTGCCTTAATGTCTAGAATTGTTAGCATCACTGCAGTAAACTTCTGGCAGATTTTGTAGTACACTTGGTGTTGTTTTTTAACTCTGAAATGCTGATTTGTTTGTCATTTATAGAGGTTACCCCAGGGTGAGCCAACAAAGTTTAGTTTTGAGTCATTTTGGTCTTTAAACTTATAAACATGTTGCAGACCTTTAAAACTGCAAAGGGGAAACTGATTACCCAAAGATGTATTTTATTCCCAGGTGCTAAAGAGGGTTGGGCAGAGGCAACTGATCACAGTATTTGGATACTTCAGTTTTACTTGTCTCATGCTAACTCTGATAAAACATGTGCTAAAGTCGATCAGTGATATACTGGGGAAATTCCTACTATTGCATATATACCAGAGTCTAAATAGTCAAAATGTGAAATGGAAGAAATGTGAAACAGAGCTGAAGTCTTGAGACTGGCAGTTAAGACATCAGAGACTTAAAGGAATTAAGGCATAAATTATGCGATTGAACTTTTAGCAACAACGTGTGCAATGGGTAAATTATCATAACGTTCAATGATAAGCAACTTAGCTCTGCTGATGTCTAAAAGCTTTTCAGAATTTACTCACATGAGAGAAATAGCCTATGACAAGTAATTTGAAAAATCCTCACCAAGACTTCGCTGAAATCAGGAATTATTCTGTAGACCTGAATGGCAATGCACGTTCTATTTATTACACGGAATAAAGAGGTCAGGTCTGTGTTCCTGTTTACTACACTCATGCAGAGAGTTGCGCTTACCTATCCCTATTGCCATATTGGCCTGGGGAACAACCACCCGGAATAATATCTGAACTCTTGAGGGTAGAGGAAAAGGTGAGTGAGACCAGTCAGAGAGCCTGGAGAGGAACTCAGGGCTGTGGAGCAGTGCTGGTAATAGGATCTTGCTTTGGAATTACCTCCCCTCTCACTTGCTAGATTAAGTGAGCAAGCTGTAGTATGGACTGGTTACACAGGGAGGGACAAAGCTATTTTATCACTTCACACTTAGGCATATCAAACACAGCGACATTCGTAGAAATTCCAGTTGTGTGTGTCAGAAGGGAGGAAGCCCAGCTGGACCCATAAAATGCAAGTGATCAGCTGCTTCCATTCCTCTCTTTAGCACTTTGCTCCTTGTGTATGCCCACACGTGGCTTTGTCTCTTGTTTCTGCATCCCTGCCATTGGTCTCATAATTTCTGTGTCCACAGAATTCCACTTTGCAATATAAAGCCTTAGTCTCTTTAGGCTGAATATGACACATTCATAATAATCCTGTGACTTTGTATCTCCAAAAGTGACATCCTTCACATCAATCCTGTGGGAGCTTGTTCACAGACTCCACAGTTTTTCTCCTGCCAGGGGACAAAGATCTTCTCTCTTGATTTGAGAATCATGTGGGAAATTTCCCATCTTCATGAGAAAACTAGCACTAGAGTGTAAAACTAAAATGGAAGCAAGATAAGGTAATTTGTCTTGACTTTTTTTTTTTTTTTTTTAATCTTTCAGTATTCCTCTAGGAAAAACGATTTGCACTAAGTTACTGTGTCTTTGCCACTGTATGGGGTGCTTCTGTTAATTCAGATAATTTTAAAGGAACGATGAAATAGGGGTAAAATTTCAGATTTTTAAGGAAGAATGACCTTAAAAAAGAAGTGACACAGTGAGGGAAGATTTGTAAATTACATGGACATATATAAGGTGGTCCAAGTGAAACAAGCCTGTGAGGAACTTCTGCTGGAGTAAAGAAAGCAAGGTGGCTTGATGGTAGATTGAATTCCTTGTAGACAAAGACAAATGAATATAAATTAGAAGGAAAAATCAGAAGGGCATATTTCTTGGCTCTAAATTAAGCACAACCATATAGCAAAAAACAGTGTCACAAGAGACATCTTAGCCAAAACATATGCTTTGAGAGCAGCAAAAGTGTTGGCAAACTTATAGAATATAGCAGAAAAAGAATAGGAAACAAAATTGAATATAATATAATTATATAAGCCTGTGATATGTCCTCTCTGTTCCTTTCAGGTCAATCAGCTTCAAAATAATTCTGCAGAAATACTAAAGATCCAGGGTAATATGTAAAAAAAATGGTTAAAGAAACGGAAATGTGGTGGGAGGGTTTTTTTAAAGGAGAGTGTGGGAAGTGCAGAAATGCTTGGATTAGAAAGGAAAAAGACATAACAGCATGACTGAAGTGTAAAAAATAATTAATGCTATAAGGAAGCTTGCCTTTCCCACAAAACTAAAGTATCAGGACATGAAACTGAATAACAAGACATTTACAACTAATCAAAAAGCCTCATTTATATAATGTTTAATGGATGAATTAGACATCTACACGAGTAATGGGAGCAAAAAGATTTTGTTGGACAAGAAAAGAAATAGAAAATTAATTACATCTGTGTGATTTTAACCAAAACAAAATTACAATATTAAGGGGCAATTTACCCCTCTGGGCAAGTTATGCTCCTAATATCCCTTATGAACTATTTTTCTTTGAAGAATTTAGACAAACTTTGAAGCAGGGTCCTAGAGTCAGTTATCCACTTCTGTTCCCATACTGAAGGCATCTGTATTCTCTCTGTGCTGTGGTACAGAATAGGAAGGCATGCACCATATATGAACAACATAACTAAGGCACCGGAAGGACTGAGGTACCACTGAGATTCCCCTGGCACAAACACCTGTGCATGTCCCAAGTGAGACCAATGCTGTCTAACAGCTTTGGTCTTAGTGTGCCTGCCCTGCCCTGTATAACACCTGCTAAGCTATCCAGAAAGTAGGTTCAGTCCCCAAGATTTTCAGTTCCACGGTGGCCCATGATTCAACAATGCATCCAGACACTTGGAGAAAGGGAGCCACATCTGGAAAAGCTGGATACATGGTAGCCTTATCTGGATTTGGCTGCATAGAGAGTTGTGTGGGCTGAAGTACGCCAGTGAGAGCACTTGTCTGTGGAGATGTATCTTAAGAGTTTTCTGTGTGAGTAAGGACAAAAATTTCCAGCAGATGTAGCACAGCAAGTAATTGTTCAGGATCACTTTACCACGTCTGACATCTTACTATAAACTACATGCATTGGTTTATATTAAAAAAAGTAGAAGCATTTCTTGATGACGTGCTGGTGGAGCAGCTTTGTTCAATAACTCGAGATGATGGCAATCTTTTGTCTTGTTCCAGACAGGAAGTTAAATAGTTGCTTGTCACTCTCATAATCTCCTTTTCTGAGGTACAGGAACTTCTTGGATTTTTTTCCCTCAAAAAAAATGATATTTTGGGAAATTCAATAGTTGACTTACAAAGGTGTGTTCCAAGCCAACCCATTCTATGATTCTAAGTCAGGTTTCGAACAACTCCAAGAATGGAAGCTTTTCAGCTGCTCAGGCCCCACTGTGCATGGAGTCAGTGAGAGCCAGTGCATGGAGCTATTCTTCCTCAGGTGTGGGCCTTCAAGTTTCCCTTTGCAGAACTTCATGAGGTTTCTGTTTACCCGTTTCTCCAGCCTGTCAGGGTTCCTCTGGATCATAGCACAACCCCCTGGTCTATCAGCCACTCCTTTCAGCATTCCTGTACTTGTACTGATCTCTAGAGCTTTACAAAAGTCCAGGAAGCAAAGGTGAGGAAAGAAGTCTTCTCAGGGACTGATCGGGAAGGCCAATACGAGCCTCAGTACTCCACTGTCTAAGCATTAATGCTCTGTAATTGCAGGAGGAATCTTGGTGATAATGAAAACTAAGTTGATTTTACTATTTCTTCTTACTAAACCAGACTTTTAGGTTTTCTTTTCAAACTTGATGCTTGATTTTTACTTTTGCAAAATGTATCTTAAATCCCTTTTGTTTGTTAGGTGGAGAGAGAACTTTAATTGATGAGAAAAGGGCACTGGATCAAATTCTTTTCATTGCTGGGCACCATTGGCTGTAGTACTATTGAACTCAATGGCTGTCTTCTAGGATTTTCCCTACCTTTTATAATTTTCACAGAGGATCTGAAGAATTATTGTCATTCCCATTTAGGTTGCCAACACATTTCTAGAGTGTAGGTGAACTGCTTAACTGGAAACACCTCCTGTCCCCTAACAATAAAACATTTCCTGACATGAAAAAAAAAGTTTTCTTCATCAAAGCCAAAACAGACAATTGCTGTAACAGTGCCCACTTGATAAGATTGTAGGGGATGAATAGCCTTCCTCCAAAGCAGAGAGAGCAGCAAATTAAAACTTTGCTCTATGAAATGATCCTCCAAAATGTCTAGCTCCCTCCAGACTCCATTAGTTATCAAATAATCTGGGCAAAAGCTTATTTGAAATTGAAAAGAGAGACGGAGTTCTTACCTCTCTCATTCTCTCCCTTTCTCTGTCTACACACAAAGAGAACAAAGTTTAATAGATAGCATATGCTGTTAGCCGAGCCTTTGTTCCTGCCCCAGCAGAGTCAACACAGTGCCAAGTCTTACTGGGTTTCAGTGTGACTCCCCACTTTTGGCTTGAGTTTCCTTCAATCTGAAGCAGTCTTACATAAAACTCTGAAGATTCACAGCATATTTAAATGTAGAATTTAAACCATCATTCAGAGAGTGTATTTTTTAAATCTGTCTCCTCTCAGTGACCAGAACTTGGCAGATTCGCCTACAGGCTGTTAAGAATGGATGAGAGATGATCAAGTCTCCTCTCCAGCTCTATGCAAAACTCTAAGCAACTGGAAAGTGACAAGTCTCATGAAATTAGTGAGTAAAATGTAGAATCCTTTGCTTTTGTTTTTTGTTGCTGTTTTTCCTCTTAGGTGTTTTGTAGATTTTCCCTTTTTTTTCTTTTTTTTTTTAACAATATGTTAATATTGAAGACATTAGACCTGTTGTTAGACAGATTAATAAAAAGCTGTCTGATTTGTGGTCTTAGAAAAATCTTTGTTATGTGAAAAGATATAGTACTTTTCCCTCAATGGTTGGGTAATTCTTTAATCTGCCTCCAAGAAAATTTCCCAGGTGAAAAATTTGGCCTGTTGCAGTTTTTCATTCTCGGTCTCTTTTTTTTTTTTCCCCACGATTTTTTTTTAAAAAATTTGATTCTCTCTGATTAATTGCTGAATTACGCAAGCTTTTTGCTTTATGCCTGTTACTAAAGGTCAGATTGATTAAGTCATCATGTACTAATAAATCTTTGTGAAATATGGTGAAAATGTGGATGTTAGAGATTGGAAACTGGCATGGGCTGGTTCTAAAAATCCCACAGTACGCTTTTTATCTCTTCAGTGCAGTGAAGGGACACTTCTGCCAGCATCATTTGCTGATTAGTTTTTTTTAATATCAGGTGTTTCCCACCTGATGGTAAGCAATGTTGCATGTGCTATTTGCTGCTTGTTTCTCTATTCAAGAGAAGCTGAGAAAAATTGTGCCTTGAACCTGATTAATGAATGTATTTGAATAGCCTCCAATAAACCTTTATCATTGTGAACTGTAGCTGGCACATCAAATGGGTGTGAACTTAGACATGTCTAATGGCCTGGGAAATGCCCTGCTAGACTAGCAGGATTTTGCAGTCTAATGAATTAAATACCTAAATGATCTTGAAATAATATTAAGGAAGCACAACTGACGGAAGCTGAGGAAAGAAGAGAGATTCGAGGTTGGGGTTGGCATTCCACCCCCAAGACATCACATTGCTCTGTGAAGAATAACAAATATGTAGAGATTCAAGTAAGGAAATGTCAGTTTAGTTTTTTTATTCTGGACTCCCTCTCTCACCTAGCTCACTTTTATAAAACCAGAATTACAAACCAGCCAAGTAAAAGTTAGTAGCTGTACCAGTTGTTGAAGACTGAACTCTGAAATTCTTGCTTCAGCAATGAACCTGCTCATGTATTCCCATGAACTCACAGGTTACAGACACTAATTTGCAGCAAGCACAAATATTTTTTGAGGCCTGTGACAGATCAGGTGAGATTGATACTTTGTAAAAATTCTGATAGCTCATAATCTCCTGAGTTGAGGCTGGCTCTGATCTTTTAGAAGGTGGTCTTGGGGCACTCAAGCCATTTCTTGGTCTTTCTGTGTGGCCCTGTGTAACAGCCTTCTCTCCTCTTTTACCCCCTTGTACTTGGATTGCAACACCTGCTTGGATTTCCCCTAAATAATAGGTCTGTGTACATCATCAACACAGTGCAGCAGAAACTGCTTCCACAGTTAGGGAATCTGCAGTGTGGATCACAGCGCAGCCCTGAGCAAGATGTTGGTTCAATACCAAGGGAAAAAATTGTGATCCAAAGATAAAGCTGGGGTTTGCTGCAACTTCCTCCCTACCAGAACAGAAACAGACTTGTGGCAGCAGTGTTAGTAGCCTCAGCAAGTCAAGTTTCTTTCTCACTGTGAACCAGAATACCACCTAACAAGATCCTCTCAGGTGAGGCCCTCCCTGAACACCTGCTTTTGGGCACTGTGTTTCTGAGTTTTTCCTGAAGAGCAAAAGTCAAAGCTTTGTTTCTGGATGGAGACACTCAAGCCACATGTTATTGTGGCATAAAAATGATTCATTGCCTTTATGCCACAGTTAGCATATGTGGGGAAACCTAATAAATATCCCTATTCAGCCAAGATAATGAGGAGAATTAAATTGGCTGGCATTAGAATCAAAGCTCATTAGCCTTGCATCTAACACTTGACAACCAGAGATAATATCAGAAAAAGGGTTTTCTTATGTCATTTTCTGCATGTGTTGCAGGGATTGACCATGTGTAATGAGATTATATCTTAGCAATGAATGAGAAATAGCATTTTTGCCGGTTGTCAAGACCCATCTGAACATAAAGTTTATTTAAACACATTTTTTTGCTATGAGCTCATATTAAATATCTGCAAGTTTATCCATCTCTAATTTAGTTACATGGTCATTATATGGAAAATCTACTTCAGATAAAGCAAAGCATTTTCATCCTCCAGTTACATAAGTATTAGGTCCCAGTAATCTCACGCAAACGTCAGATACCTACTAAGCCACTGCAGTGTTAACTTGTACATGTTCTGCACTAATAGCGAGCAACTTATTCTGCACAGCAGTGTAGTGGATGTAACATTTCATCAATGGGATGATGAGGTGAACAAGCATAGAAAATGAGCTGAGCCTCTACAAAGTCTTTGACAGACCGTTCCCTTTCTGATTAATATCCCAAGAAACTTTTTCCCTCTGGCTGGCCTTCAGAGGCAGCAAAAAAACCAGCACAACAGAGTATCCAGTGTAAAGCACCTTCAGTGTGTGACTGTCCTCACCTCACTGGCCTTCAATCCTTTTCTGTGGATTCCTAGTATACACCTCCTATGAGAGGTTGGAATAAGTGGGCCACATCTGTTGCAGCATTTTAACTATCTAGCCCTTCCTTTCCATCCCTGCAGCCAAACTATTTACACACATCAAATCAGTTTCCTCTTCAGCTACTGTAGTCTTACTCACAGGACTTCTTTCTCCTTTACATGGCTCTTGAAAGATTTCTACTAAGGGGATTTTTCTTATTCATTCTCTGGCATCTTCTTTGAATCTTGGGGTCTTTCCCCCAAGTGCTCTAAAGAGATCTAATGTTCTAGGCTTGAAAATCTTCTGCTGTGCACCTCTTCTTGTTAAATCTAGCTTTTGTCTTTACCCTCTTGTTTCCACTCAGTCATACTGACTACCTCTCTTGTTCCACCAAAGCTTCCATCATCTCTTTCCCTATCCTCACCAAAATGCTCCTACAGCCATCTTCTTCTGGCACTTTTGGTATTCGAGGGAGTGAAGAAAAATAATGAAAAGAGCCATCCGTATCACTTGCTATTGTTATTCTTATAGTTATCACCTTTGTGTTTTCTCTTTCCCATCTAGTCTGCCTGTCTGTGACCATCACTTCCTGTTTATATGCTAGACGCATTAATTTATCTGAGAATATAGAAAATATTCTACAGTCTGCTGCATTCACTGGCTCCCACAAGGGTATTCCTACAGCAATATTCTCCCATGATACAGAGCTCCAGCATTAGACAATGATTTTGTTTATGGTGAGATATAACCAGATATATGTCAGGACATTCTTTTAAACTATTATATTAAAGTCATGCTAGCTGAAAACCTGAAGAAAATTATAGAACAGGCAAATTTAGAGCAAATCACATTTCATAATAATGGTAGATCAGAAACTATCTTCCTTTCTATCCATAGCAATTAAACTTGACTCTTTTTTTTTTTTTAATTTTTTTTTTTCTAGAGCAATTTAAAAAAGGAAATATGGTCAAGTAAGTATTGCCATCTGGATGCACCATGTGAATACGATGAACTCCAGTAAAGATGGGTCTTAGGCAGTACAAATGCCAAGTGACCATTAGTGAAACTGGTATGATCGCAATTCTATTGTTATTTGTCAGCAGTCCTTTCCAGAAAAAAAACCCACAAGCTGTGCCCAACAGAAAGTGAAGGAATAGCAAGTTGCAGTCTGCAGTCACAGAGAAAGCCAGTGTTCTCAATATGCCAACCATAATGAAGGACATCAGTCACTTCTCTAATGTATTCCTCCTGGCTCCAGCCATATCTATATTTACCCAATCTATCAAAATCTGCCCTTTTTCCCTTTGAGATGAGATCACTTTGAGAGAGCCGTTCTAGTCTCTTGACTGAAGATCCTGAGGAATAGATGGGCTCAAGCCTTTTATAATTCAGTTCATTAATTCATTGCTGTAAAATGTGTCTATTTCACCAACTTTCTGTGTGTGTGTGTATTTGTCTGCTATAACTCAGCATGGAATCCAAATACCTGCATTAAGTGTGTGATCCAGCTCCCCATCTTTATGGCTAGTGTGTCTAATCCACAGGCCTGTCTGTAACTTGATACAGAAAAACAATTTAAAGAGGTTAGGAGTACTATAGAGCAGGAGGTGCATGGAGTGCTGTGTTTTAGTTACAGCACACTTTCAATTAAGGCCATTAACACACAAGGACTGAAGTTCAGTGAACACGCTGTAAAAAGGGTGTTGTGAGCTGGAAGGTGGACAGTCTCCCACCCTAAACAGAAGAACAGACCTCTGTGAGGAAGTGGCAGTAATACAGACTTTCAACAGTACTTCTTCCCTTCCCAACATGACTCTTAAATGAACTCAGTAAACCACTTAGATCCTTACCTAAACAGAGTATCACAAAGCTGAAGTCTGTATTCTGCAGAGCTACTGTCAGTGCCCTCACAGGTCAGGCTCCATGAGCGTGAATCTCAGTCCTTAACTGATCAATACGCCTTTTGAAAGACTTTCTTGCATTTAAGCCATTCTATTCACTACCCGAAAATATTTGCAGCAATGTAAAGAACATATTGCTATAACATTTTTCATATGTAAACACATTTTTAAATAGTTTTCTTGCTCTAATTATACATTGTAACTTATTTTCCAGCTCAGACCCTCAGGTTTCTCAAACAAGCCCTGCTATTTCATGTTGTCTCTTCCCAAGCCACAGTCTTTGGTACCTGACCATCTTCTGGGTGGCCTTAGGTAAGCCACTCTTTCCTTTGTATAAATTTCCCTGTGCATCTCTAAATTGGACTAATATTTACCAGTTTCACTGTGCTTCTTTTTCACAAAGTACTGAAGAGATGTAAGAGCCTATGGAAAAATTAAATACCACTGCCTCTTCACAAGCTGTATTGTTCAAATTCTATCATCAAGACTGGTTTTTGAGGACTCAGAATGGAACCTAAACCTTTTCAAATACATTCAGATTATTTCTGGTTTTGTGTAGCACATATTTTTATTTTCTTTCCCATTAGAAATGAGTTCTAAAACAGAGTTAGCTATTCACTTGGTGGTGGTTGGCAGGAGCTCAGCATTCCAGTGTAAAGTGATCTCTTTTTTGTCTGCCAATAATGCAATATTAACAAATTTGTCTTGATATTTATCTGTTGTTATGCCTGTTGTCAGACTGTACCAAGAAAACAAAAGTTGGAACACTGCAGTGATCGTTTTAAGATATCTGATATGGCACTGAAGAGTTTCCTTCAGTAATTACCAGTTTCATGGCAATGCAGAATTCTAGCATGTAAGAAGCTGCCTTGCATGTTTTCTATCACTGACCATTTCAAAAGGCATAGTCTTTCATGGTCTCAAATGCTCAAATTTCATTTTTAATGATTGAAAACCAAGCTTTGTCACATTATTTCTGGTAGGCTTAACATAAAAATGTATTAGCTGAACCAGCTGGGAAAAAATCCATATCATAACCAATATTTAAATTTTCAGAAGAAGAGTGCTTGGAGTTTGTTTTCCAGTAATCATAGCATCAAGTCTCCATACATCAGTGCTGGACAAAAAGTATGAAGAATGACACGGTTTGTCAAATCATATACTTAGTGCTAAGAAAGACCCCAGACACAGTCATGAATGGTCAGCTAGGTCTTAGGTTAGGCTAAGACGAAGCTGGCTAAAATCAACCTTGAATTTGCACAAATGGCATGTAATTTGTCTAAGCAAAATATAGCACAATACTTTTCTTAATTTTAAGCTATATAACAAACTATACTTGTGCTAAAAATGCAAACTAGCAATTATCAGCCAGATAAGTAGGAGTCAGAATCTTATCCAAGACAACTAAAAATCAGGCTTAATTGAAAGCAATAGGTTTACAGAAAATTCTTGAACTAGCACTGCAGAATTCTATGTTCTTCTAAAATACATAATTATTCTCTGCAAGAGTAACTGCACCTCTCTTTCTTGTATTCTTACTTTAGTGCTATCATTTGTTAGGGGCATGATCCTACATGGCTCCCCAAAAAAATGAGATTGAGAAGAAAAACACACAAAAGGAAAGGGTAGCAGAGTATTAATTTATTAGTTACAACTGGAACAGACCAGTAGGCTGGAACTGAAAGAAAGGGTGATTTTTATCCAGATTGATGACTCTTTTTATTGTAATACTGTTGATCAGCAGAGGTTTAGTAATTGTTGTAACAGATGTGGCCTCTCCAATGCTGCACATTTGACTTCTCTTGCCTAAGCAGGAATAGTAATTATTCACTGTTTTTCAAAACCTCCAGCCTGCAATTGAGTTGTCACAGTCTCCCAGACGCTGCTCCTGGCAATGCAGATGGTACCAGCTGACACCCTTTGGGCACATCACTACAAGCATGAGTAAACCACGTGATTTTAACTACTTTCCTGATACCTAATGGATGACAGTAAGTCAAAGAAAGATGCCTTTTAGGAGGAAATATGGGCTCCGTGGAGCTGCAATATGATTGAGGCAAATGTTCAAGTGAGGACACATCTGAAAGAAATTGCTAGCATGAGGTACAGCAGGGAATGATCAGCTTCTGTAACAAAACACTTGTTTCCAGACTGAATTGTATCCAAATTGTTTTTATATGAGACCCAAGTCAATACTATTGACGGCCTTTTCTGTTTGTTTTTAATCCTTCGTCTATTGGATTTGCTGAAGAATCGTGTTCAAGTAGAGAGTGGATGCATTAACAAATACATCTAGCAGCCCATTACCAATTATTTGTGTGCCAGGGGAATAATAGGTTTGTGTAGTTAAGAAAAAGAAAACAATTGCAAATGTTCACTTGAAATTTACAACACTTCGTTATTAGATAATTCAGTTTGAGGAAATTGGTTTCCTAGATCTGATGGTAACATAAATCACATCTTGAAGCCGAATGCAAGTAAAATTTAGTCTGTCTGGTGAGAAGTACCAAATACAGTAAGTGTGATAGCACACAACCTTTGAAAATAACACCTTCAAAGTAATTTATGGTAGTGAGACATTAGCACTTGGTGCTGAGTGTCTGACAGCAGGCACCCAAGTCTGCACAAAGAGGACGTGAATGTGAAAAGGACTCCATGAAAGTGTATTCCACCTTCCTCTCTGTCCAAACTCTTTGTAAGCCATATCAAATTGAGTAATTTATTTTAAATTGTTCTCACTGCTTCTGGGAAACTATTCTTCTATTCAAACTTTGTATGAACATTTCACTGTGAAAGAAAAAAATATAAAAATTATGGAAAATATGCTATGCTATTTTTTTATGGTTACACTTGTTTGGTGAAGTGATTGATTGACAAGAGCATATAGTAGTTTCTGTGAAAACTGAGTCCAGATCCTGACATTACTGTGATATACGTAAGAGGCAAATAAATCAGGTGCATGCATTTTGTAGTTTCTGTGAATGTAATGATTCAAAAGTAGGAAACAAACGAAGCTAAAGGCTATACCTGTACATAACTGATATTCAATGTATTCCAAATTTTTCCATGTATAAGATTGGAAATAATGTTTGTAAGTAGTTCAATTCATGAGTTTTCAGAGTTTTAAATATAAAAGGAAAGTAAACTTGGAAAGATGAGGACCTTGATTAGCCATCACTTATGTTCCCACTGGCTGCTTTTCTGTTTTTATTGTGTGCTTTCACTCTTGTTTGGGCTGGAGTCAGTGTGACCAACGGACTCCCTTGATATCCTCCAGGCCATCTACATAAGCAAAAGCATGGCCTACTGGAGTTTCATGAAAATTCAAGAAGACTTACAAGGAATGTTATAAGAAACATTGTGTTGCACTTTATTTTGTTTTGCATTCTAGCTAATCCTATGAAAATTAAAATTATTTCCTGTATCTAAAATCTGTGTTTGATTAGTTTATCAAACATATTGGGTAGAAAATTGATGGAAGTAGTAAATTAGTATAACTGGTATAAGCATGAATTACATACTGTATAACTGAGAAAATTCATAACATAAGACGTGAAGCTCCTTATTGTTTAGATTGAACTCTCTCCCCACCTCCCCACACTTTTTTCCTTNAAACACACAGGTTTCAGGCTTCAGCTTCTGTTCTTCCAGTGCAGTGTAAGAGACTTCTGAGTCAAAGAACCTGACCAGGACCAGAGTCCAGGGCTCCTGTCAGTCAGGAGTCTATACCTTGGGCCACTGGAGGCATCACTTTTTCTGTTTCAATTGTTCTGCTCTCTATAAAGTGCTATTTTTTCATGGATAAACAGAGGTATTTCTGTTGAGTGCCCTGGCTGTTTGTTGATAATATGTGCTTCTTTCAGAATAGACATTGAAAGAACTGCTCAACAAAATGGCTTTTCTACTCTCATGAATTTTACTTCAATGTATAACTACTGGCACAATTTATAATGACTCTAATTAAATCTGGGTATGTGGATTCAGACTTCTTCAATTTTATATTGAAAATCTCAGATTAGGTAAAACAACATTATATTCTGGGTATATAGATCAATACAAAATTGCAGTATTATGTTACTGTAGACTTCAGTTCAAAAACATACATTTTAAGTAGTTTAAGTAAAGAATTTAAGTAAATCAGACAATATAGATATCACTCGGTAAGGGCTTGGAAAGTTTAGTGCCCTTGACATTAAATGCTTTAGGTGAAAAATACTCTTGGCCTTCTTTCAAAACCAAATCCGATTTGACCTTCCAAATCTGAGTTTCTGCATCATTAACAAAGACTCTCAGTTCCACTCTATTTCACTGTCTTAATGTTATACTCTCTTAAAATAGGGAAAAGATTCTCAGATGACCACAGTAGCATAAATACTTTACTGTTAACTTCAGATTACTGAGTATTTTGAACTATATTTATTCATGGTAAACTGTTCTTCATTTTTTCGTGTAGAGGCTGTCCCTCACTGGTGGAAGTTAACTCTTGCTTGGAAATACATTGCTGTCTGTAACACATGACCTTGCCATGAAGGAGATGGACATCTCAAAACATCTATAGGAATATTGCAGCTTTTGATTTTGAGAAAACAAACTACCAGGCTATGGCCCCTGGCTTTTTTAGACTCATTACAGGACCAGTCATTTCAGATCCTAGTCAGTACTTCAGTTGTTTCATGTTTTCTGTTTGAGTCCAAGCAATTAGTTCTGTTGGGTAACCAAGTGTTCCTCAAATGAGGCCAGTATGCTGGGATGAAGTTCAATTAAATGATTTCTACTTTTTAGTCACTATCTCAAAATGACACTGAAATTTTCTGAAGGGCTGTAAAGCCTCAATTAGAGAACTGCTTTTTGCCCTTCTATTCTCAAAGTTGTTCAGAGAATTATTTCTCCATCTTTAGGCAACAACAGAAACAGATCTTTGAAAAAGTTTTAGTGCTTTTTTTTTCATTAGTTTGTATCTTAGCACTTGCTAGTCATAGCCAGAAATAGTTGTGGTATGAAACGGGCTATCAATATTTCTTTGTTTATTGGATATTAGGAGCAAGCATATTTTAAGGTTTATGGCCCAGCTTCTGAATCTGAAGTAACAGTTCCTGAGTTTCAGGTAACTTCTTCCCTGTACTGTAGCCTCATATGACTGTCTTTAGTTGTACGATTTACAGGTTTACCATGTTCAAAGCTCCTGCTGTTCTTTAACGTCACCCATTTGTTGACTCAAGTTTTGATGATTTGGGTTAAAAACATCCAAATTATTTTAAATTCCAAAACCATTAAGGCACTATTTTTTTTCAAAACTACCACACTTCTCTGTGTGCTACACTGTAAAGCTAAACTGTGGTATGTGAGCCACTCAACTTTTATTCACTGTCCATAGTGAAATGCAGATCTGACATGTTCCTGCTCTGAGTCAGATTTTAAAGAAAAGCAAATCTAAGATCTGGTCTCTTCACCTTATAATCATACATAGATTAAAATAAACAAAATAAAAATATTTTGTTCTCTTCAATCTTAATGAATATGATGAGCATTCATGTTGATGTGAGGAGGCTATCCAAGACTTCATTTCCAGTTGCAGTGGGAATTTTAATTAGTCCAAAGTGAATTACTTAAGCTAATTGCACAGTTTTGTCTCAGCCAGCTTCTGCAAATGATAGATCACCATGAGATTTATAATGATCACAAGTTCCCGAATCTCAGCTTCAGTCTCCATGAAGTCCATTTCTTTCAAAATATGAAGAATAAGCAATGTTTCCTTACTGTTCATGTGGAAAAAATTTAGCACTTTAATCCACATGCGTGTCTCTTTTTGAAAGGCAACTATGTTCATCACTTTAAGCGTCTTTCCTTCTGGACAAATAATTTATCCATGCTGATATATCTGGATAATCATAACTACCCATAGGCCCAGAGGATACACCATCCTGCACTACATACCTGTTCCTTCACACTCAAGCAAGACAATGTTGAAACATAAAATGATAAATTATGGAACAGTTTTATATGAAATGTGAATTTTAAGTTCTGTAATTTATTTTGTCAAACAATCCTGACACAACAACATCACAGCAGGAGAGTCAGAGACTGTGATTTCCATTTTCCAGATTTTTGTAGTAGATATAAATTTCAGTGTGATGCTGAAGTCACTTTTCATTTCAGGTGGGATTTTAGTGATTGTCCCTGAAAACCCTTTTGTTTATATTACATATTCTATCATTATAGGAGCTGTCACAGACACATTTTTGTAATTGGACAGTGCTGAAGAATTTTATCATGGAAGTTATAATTATGCAACAAGCTGTTCTTCTTCAGTGAGCAACAGGATGCAGCACAATCCTCACAGAGTTTTGATGTGAAGGACAGTAGGAGTTCCTGAACCAGAGGCTTAGCTCCTCAGAGGTCTCCCCACCAAGAGGTATGACTAAATTAGACAGATACACAGAATTAGGAGTCAGAAGGAGAGTGAAAGTGTGGTAGGGAGGAGAGGTCAGGAATGTTGAAAATGAGCCTGACATCTTCACTTAATATAGAAAGCACTTTCCAGAAAGCTCATTTTTCAGCATTACAACACTGTTTAATGAGTACAGAGTTTTGCTCAGAAAAGGAAAAGGAACATTTTCCCAAGCTGACAAGGAGTCAGTGTAGATACACTAGCTATCTTGACAAAGATTGTTGGGTTGTGGGGGGCTCGGGCACAAAAAAACTCAGACTAGTGTGATGCTTCAGACAGGTTTATGGACCTACTACTGTATTTCAGTATAGGACCTCAGTGACCAGTTCAGGTCTCGTACATGACTAAACTGCCAAACCCTGACTTCTTCGAAAAGTGCGTCTTCTGTAGGAATAGAGATTCCACTGCACTCTGAAAAGCAGAATAGTTGCATTTTGCAAAGTTTATATTACTTTTCTTTGGGATTACACAGCATTAATTTTGCAAAGGAGGGCACAATACTCAGATGGGTTTTCAGGAGGGATTTGTGCAGGACCCAGGTAAAGATCTCACTATTAGGCTCACAGTGCCTAAAGGACCAAGTGGTTTGGGCAAGTACTATTATTATTATTATTGTTGTTGTTGTTATTGTTATTATTATTATTTTAACAAGCTGTTTGGTCACTCTAATCCATGTCTTCAATTTAAAGAAAAATAAATTTGCCGTCTCACGGTTAACGTTGTTTCCAGAACCTGGTGAGCTTTTGTATGCATGTAGCACATATTAAAGAGGAAACCAGCACATGATATATCTCTGTGTCAAAGTTCCTTACTACCAATTTTTGGGTTTCACATCAGTCCATTTCAAGTTTCCTGTGTTGAATTACTGAGTTCACCTTGTGTCATTGTTATGATCTGCCCTAGAAGTGGAGAATAACTCAGGTTCTTGTTAATAAATCCCTTGGGGTGGATTAGAATGAAACCACGCTGAAAAATCAATGTTTGTAAACATATAGGATTATTACACATGTAGAATTTAGTTTAGAACAATTTTGTTCCAAAGGTAAACAGATATGTTGCTGTTTTGGTTGTTATCACCTGTAGCAATACAGCAATATTAAAGCATAACATTTAAGTAATGTATAAGGAAGAAAAAGAGAAAGAAAGGATAAGGATCCTAAGATATATAGAGACCACCCCCTGAATCTAGTGATGAAACTTGGTAATTGCACTTTCCATGTCTGTTCGTTGAAGTGATGGTCTTGATCTATTTGGGCTGGGCGAAGACCCCCACAAAACTGCTGAATTCATTAAGAGTTATACACTTCAAGCTCAGGTGGGAATGCCTTGTACCATCACTTGGGGCAGGGCATTTTACAGTAGATAGTGTCACAGGACATGTCCCAGACTTGTCGTGAGTCTCTGACACCTCCTGGGACTCAGCATCAATCATGGTCCGTCATAGTTCAACATTGGAGATGAATACCCCAGGCCAGATGCAAAATGTCTTTGAGGTTTTACAGTAGAGTCATCATGTAAAGGAGGATATTGGCATTGTAAGAAGGATTATTCCACCTCTTAGGATTTGCCTCTTACCACCCTCTTCCCTCTTACAGAAATCCAGTTTGAAGTTCAGGTATGCCCACCCTTCTGCACCTGAGATAGTTGAACAATGACACCCACTTACATGATCTGAAGGTCCTGTCACAGTAGGCATATTCAGTAAGGCATAGGCTTTGCTGAATGAGCAGCTGTTTCTTTTCAGTCTGCTATATTGGACAAAAGTCTTTTGGATATCTTAGAGTGTTTAAGCCATTAACTATTTCAGTCTCTGACAGTCATACATTTAACAGCATTCTACAGACAAGTTCCTGAGAGGAAACCAGAGGGAGAAAACTAAAACAAAACCCATACTGGTCAGAGAGCATGAGGACATACTCACAGAAGCTGTGAGTTTTGTGGTAGAAGCTTGCCCTCATCCTGTTTCCCTGCCAGCCAGCACCACTTAGCAGAGAGCTAAAGTATGAAGCCTGAGAGGCTTCATCCCCTCTCACAGGCCAAGGAAGATCCTGTAGAAAAAATAGGTTTCTCTGTTCAAGGGATTCTAGCTTCTGACCTCTGGGGAAGCTGAAATAAATTTGCATGGGAAATAGTGTCCAGTGGGACACTATTTATAAAGTGTCTACCTTAATGAACACCCCTAGGAATCCCCTTCTCCATTAATGCACAGTTAATATATTAGTCTATTCAGTACAAATTGAGCAGGCAGAACAGTCTGTGACTGTAGCTTTGTAGTATACAATACTAGAATATCTTGAAGAATCAGCACAGGGATATGGTTACTTTGTGGATAAAGACATATGACAAGTTGTGGGGTAAAAAGAGACTTCATGGACAGAATATCAGAAAAACCGCCATTAGGTGCCAGTGTAGGAGGGAGGGAGGCATCTAACTAAAGAGAAAGACAGGTAATTACCAGCTGTTTAGCTTTCGGTAGAAGAGCAGTTTGAGGAGCAAGAGATGGTACACAAACAATTACAGCAGGTCAGTAGATATGTTGAAAGTTCAGCTTCTAATTTACCCTGTAATGCCTCACTCATATGCCTACACATAGTGTATTTTCCAAATTTCCTTTTGGTTGCTTTAGCTCATATGTTTCAATTTCTCTTAGTGTTGAAGCCTGTTTTCCAGGTTAAAGGTTCAGTTGCTGTAGACCATCACTATTGTAGCCCTCAGCAGTGTCATCATGGAATCAGCTCCAGCAAGACAAGCAAATGTCATTTTGACAGCCTGGGGGAAATGGTCTGTGAACATGCTTAGTAATTTCTAATTTTCTCATCTTCCCCGTTTTATAAAATACTTCCTTTTGCCTTTTTTTACAACTTTCACCCAATGATTTCTTTCTTATTTGCTTTAGGAAGAAATGAATAATTCTCACAGTTTATATCTTGATGAAAAACTGTGGAACAACCATCTCCTGAACTTACTCTTGCAAACCAAACAGGACTGCTTCTCAGCATGCTCTCATAAGTTTGAGACTACCATGCTATGATCAGATAGCATCTAACTGCTTAAATGGCACCCAAGATCTAGTTGCTGTTAGAAATACAACTCTGTAAATCATATTAACATGAAATCAGAAACCCATATCTCTTTAATTAGTTTTCCTTTAATTAGTTTTCGGGCAGTGTCACCTGAAACATGGACCATACCATATATGATTTATTTCCAGAACTAACTACCAGCAGTAGCTGAAGATTTGTTTAGCTACCAAACAATATTTTGTTTTTTAAAGAAGAATCAATAAGCGAAAAGTAAAGGAAAAGGGAAATCATATGTGATCTGCCCACTCCCCCTGGATCCTATTGTATCTAATCAATTGCTCTGGGTGGAAATTACTGAGTTATGGGTATTTGGTATGAGATGACTAATGTCCTTTATGTAGACTCAATTTCTGACTCTGGGGACAGAGATCTGTTGAAGTAAGATCTGACATTTTGCCCTAAAAGTGTAAAGGAGTTTTTGAGATTACAAATGTTTTTACTTGAAATGTTCTCAGCTTTCTTAGAACAGATGGGTCTCACTTAGAACAGAGCCAAAGCAGACCTTTTTTTTTTTTTAATACAGAGCCAGGTAACTTCTCATTTTCCCTGCACTCACCAAGTTCTCTCTCAGCCAGTCTGGTTTCTGCAGTTGCTTGGTGTGAATGTAGAAGCTGGAGTGACCATAAGTAACTGAGTGAGCCTTACTCATTTTCTAATTTACAGACAATATTCCTTCGAACACATGAACTTCAGCAGGAGTCAAAGGGACACTCAAGAAATGTTTGCCGTGTCAGAGCCTACATTGCTGAATTCACAATTTCCTGCTCAGTCTCACTCCTTACCAGCTGTGATTTTGGGAGCCAAGAGAAGAGCATGACCCCAGGAACACAGGAGAGCAAAACTTCTGTCTGCCCATTGCTTTTTTCACTACAACAGGAGTGAAAGATAAGAGATGAAAGAAATTTTGCTTCACTAACTATGTAGCTCTAATAAAAACTATCTAGAGCACTGAAAGCAACTATACAGGGCTCAGTGAAACTTAAAAGGTTTTCTTATACAGCCTGACTGCTTTTTCACTCTGACATCAAATTTTAAGTATCTCGTGAGCATACCAAATAGGTTTGAAATTACATGCACACAATCTTACCTCTACAAGATTTTTGCCTTCTGTTGCAAATGGAAACATGACAGTAATATCCTTGTGATGCTGTCTCTGTGTTTCCAATTTTAGTTACAGCCACCATTAAGAAAAATATAAATAAGATCTCTCTCCCACTTCCTATCCCTAAAGAACTTGCTTGAAACTTTGTGAAAATCATTATGCTTTTACATTTGTTCTAGTAATTCACTCCCAGGGAACAGAATACTTTAGCCTAGGCCAGACTCTATTTTTGCTGGAGTTTATGCTCTGTCTGCCAGGACTGTCAGCAACTGGGTCTACATACTGTTTGTTGGCTGTTTGCACAAGCCAGAGTACTCCCTTCTTATCTTTTGAAGGCTTTTTAGGCAGCCTGAACTGTAGATTTGTAACATCTGGACTTTATGATAAATTATTTAAGCAAATATTTTTCAATACTCTACTGAAGGGCTTTAAATTCCTCAGGGGCGTTCATCCCATCAGTAGTTGCACATCCCATTTCTACAACCTGACTCCAGTTCCCGTTTCTGCCTTCTGGCTACAGCTCCCTATGGCAACTGGAAGTTACTGGCCCCTTGAACCCATCCAAGAAGCTGGCACCATTAAGTCAACTCTCAACATTTCAGATCGTGCAAACTGGACTAGCACAAACCTACTATTTGTGCTAAGTGTCATGCACTTAGCGTGACTGGGACAGAGCTGATGCCTGCAGCCAGGCCAGCTGCTCATAGAAGGTGAAGAGAAGAGGGGACACAAGATCTGCTGCCTCCCGAGCACAGACTCCAGCTCCTCCTGCACTGCTCAAGGATGAACGCCTGTATTAGAATCTTAGGCCTGTTCAAACACTCAACATATGGGGGCTTGCATAGGGAAAGGTTTAAATAACAAGCAAATTATGCATTCTCCATTTTAATTCTTAATATTCTTTCATATGGAAACTAAGAAGGACAGCAGCTGGTAGTCAAATAGCAGCAAAGCTTGTCCTTTTATGAATGCCAATGTCCCTCTGTGCAATACTCTCAGATTTCCTAATCTACATCCTCTCTGTAACTTTTCAATGCCCAGCCTCACTACAACCATTTTTCATACCCTACAGAGCAATTATAACCTTTAATAATTACAGCTACTTGAGCAATTTTTCCCTAAGGCAAACAGAAAGCAAGGATGGCAGCTCACCAGTAATCTGTGTGAAAGAATTCTGTATACTGTGCAAAAGACATTAGACAGTTCAGAGCTGAGAGAGAAATTTCTTTTAAGTTAAAGAACTCTTTCATCTGTACAAAATGCACATAATGCAAGATGATTTATAAACGTGGTAAATCCAAATATTTGCAAATACAGGCACATGAATATTCATATACTTATAAATATTCCTAGTGCACCTCCCATCAATGCAGTCCTGGGTAAATATGTTGCAAAAAAACTATGAGGTTGACTGTGGCATCTCAACTCTTTTCATAATTGAGTGCACACAGTTTTGGCAATGTTCTCCCCAAACAGCTTCCACATAGTAACTCTGTGTACACAGGTGATATTATTTAACATATACTAATTGAATATTGATCATGTTCATATACAACATGTAGATCTTGCTAACCTGTGTACAGAGTCAGTGTGGACAAGAAGTGCAAGCCAAAAACAGTCCATGAACATTGAGTTTGAGGGATGAGTTTGAGGGATGCTAGAGGACTGTTTGGAGGGATGTTAGAGGATGCTCTACAGTGTCTGAGTCACACTCATTTTCTCTACAGATGTCTTTCCCGGTTGTTTTCGGAGTTACTCCTCTGTTTCAGTCCCTAAAATACTGCAGAAAGCCTATAGAAAGACAAAATAAAAAAATATCTTCACAATACAGATTAGAATGAAGTTGTGCAAGCAGGACAAGTTTTATGTCCTGCAAATGTTGCATAGACATGGAACACAACAATCATTTGAGGAGGAAAAGGAGTAGCAGTAAGAGTAACAGTAGAAGTAGCAGTATGAGTACTACTACTACTACCACTACTTTAATATATATAGGTAATATAATAATATAAAGGTACCTTGTTCCATTAGGGCTGCAGAGTAAACTGAGTTTCTACTCATTTATTCCCAGAGGATCTGGGCCACTTATGCTGTATTTTTACTATGTTTAGCATAATATTGCTCTAAAATGTGCAGTTAATTACACAACTTCCTGTTTTAAGTTCCATGGTAACTCTTCTCCTGCCAGAAGTGGATTGCTTTTAATAGGATTGTGGCCCTTTTTGGCAATATGCATACACCATTCCCATCCTTATTATTCATGTTCTGTATCAAGAGACTGCAAGCTCATGAAGTGAAATTCAGCCTCTGATAAAGCTCATAGGCCTTCCAGGCATTCAGGAAGGCTACGTTCCCACCCAGGTTGTTGCATTCCCACCACACCCTTCGGCTTGTCAAGCTAGTGAAACCTCTCCACTAACAGCACTGTAAAGGCAAAGCCTCATTTGTCTATAACCCTAAAACAGTCACATCATTTTTCCTCAAAGCAAGTAGACCTGACTGTGCCCTTTGAATCTCACAGTCCCTCTTGCACTTTTAACCTCTGGCTGTAGTCATGTAGCATCCATCAGGAGATGATTTCTTCAGGACAGACCTGGAGTAACTAACATGCCCCTACCCACCACTGCCTGAACACATAGAAGGTGAAGAGAACACCTCCTGAGTAATATGTAAAGGATGCAGATCTGACAGCACAGACTTCACTGTCGCCAGGGTTTTTTTGTTCCTGTCCACTCTTTTGTTGGATAGCTCCCTTTTGACATGACGGTAACACCTGTGGGTGTAATCTGCCAGCCTTGCATATTCAAAAGATGCCTTCAATAAATTTTCTACAGCATTCGTATTCTTTGTTTTCCTTATTTCTTTTGCTGGGAATTTCAAATGTTTTTGTAGTAAGCCCAGTAAGTACCATGCATAAGACTAAATGCAGGTCAATTTCTTCATGAAATGTAACAAATACAAATATAGAAAAACAAGCACATATATGCATATAAATACAGATACATTTTAATATAGCACAAGATAGTATATTCTATGTATCATAGAAACATAATACAATAAGATATGTGTAGATGATTCATCTACACAAATGTATTGTGTGCTAAGAAATTTTTATGTTCATATTCTGGACTTTCTTCTGGAAGGTATTGTTTGAAGAATTCACTACCAGGTTAACACATTTGCTGTAAAACTTTATTACAAGCTGATTTTTGTAGCTTTGTGATGCTAAACATGCAATTAGTGATAACTTTCCTGTGAAGGTTTTTTTGTTTACAGAAAACAAAAGGGAAAAGGAAGATGAATTTGTATGTATTTTCAATTAAAACATTTTATGCTTTATATTTGAAATATTATACCTGAGGTATGTTTTTTTCCAGGGCATATGCAGGTCCTCCTTTGAAACTGATATTGCTAGTCAAACAGCAAGGTATCTTCTGCATGCCCCATGATAACTGAGCTAGTGAGACACAGTAGTCAGGGGAATATGCTGTGAAACCTTAAGATATGAAATAAAAGTAAGGTTAGGAAGGAAATACTCAGCAGTCAATATAGCAATTTAGAAAGAAAAAGTCTGAGAAATGTCTCAAAAGTGTCGGGACACCAAAAAATATGACAACCTCATCATAAGAAGCAGATGTTTCAGAGATTACTCCACAAAATGTGGCCTTAAGGCATTCATTTGCCAAGTTTTGAGCCAACACATTAGTGGAAGCACTTTTCATGGACTGCCATAGCTCTTGTTTGCAAGCCCTGAGCTAAAAATACTCAGAGTTTAAGACAAAACCTCACTATGGACCTTGAGGGCTGCTCACCACCCACACTGCAGTGTGGGAACTGCTGCTCTAAGGTAATCAAATACCCAGCTGCCACATCATTTGATTCACCTGCTACCTGAACAGTTGAAAAGGAAAATTAAGCCTCATGACTCCTGTTCTCCCTGGAGATCCATACTTACCTTTTCTACTCTGGGCCTTGGGGAATTATATGGGAGTACTAGAGAAAACCGTAACAAACCCACAGTACTTATCTCTCCTACTTCAAGCACAATAGTATTAGGAGGGGCATTTGAGTGGAGAAAAGCCACCATTCTGCTATGCATTTGTGTGGGAAAAGAGGTGGCAAGGGCTGGTCATTACTAGACAAAGTTTGACATGTTTACACTGAAGCCTTCAACATACTGCTCATTCCAGTATAAGCAGATCAAAGAAAAGGGCATTATTATATATTTGTGTAGCCCCAACATGTGCTAGGCACTTAATTTGCCATCTGAGGCTGTTTCTTTTGCTATGATATTTCAGGCAGGATTTCCCATTCATCATATTGACCCCACTCTGGAGCTGGAGCATAAGGTCAGCTATCATTGGCTCTGTCATGCTCAAAGGCTGCAGTGCTCTGGTAATTAAGACTGTTAAATGGGAGGGCCTCTTTTCCTGCTATTTGATGTAGAGTAGGTGCAGATGAAAGATTTATAGTTTTAATTCAAATACAGGACTTGTCTTTGACAACTTAATTGTGTTTGCAGAGAAGCTCTGGACCCTTTCTCTTGCCAAGTCATTACAGCAAGGCCTCACATCTTGGATCTACCAGGAAGTTGTTTGGATTAAAGAAATAACCAAAGGGACTCTGCATTAGTGCTGATAGAAGCAATAAACATTTGCTTGTCCTTCTACTTGTAGTAAATATGTTGCTTAAGATAGTACACTGTCATAATTTGAGACCAAAGTATGTATATGTTTCCTAACTTTTTTCTGTGTCTATATTCATCTCTCTAAGCAGAATTTTCCTTTTTTATAGCACCCTTATAAAATCAATTACTGAGGCTGGTAAAATATAAGTCTAGACTGAACAAGATTCTAAAACCAGATATTTATTCCTTTCTGACTATAACAAAATACGGTTTAATTCTATAAGCAAAATTGCACTTACATTTGTTTTGTTGTACAAAGTCATTGCAACACTTCACATTTATCAAAAAGGTTTTCCTTGTACCTATCCAGTAAGCAGTAAACATCAGAACCACAAAGAAAATTTCCTTAAAGTCAGGAATCACTCAAGGCACCAAGCCAGTACACACAGTTTTCTCATGGATAGGTATCTAGTATTTGAGCTCACACTGATCATCAGCATTGGCTTTTGCCAACAATTGCTGACAGAGGCAGGCTGTTGCACTCTGCACAGATAGAGCAGCAGATTATGGAGTAAATCCCAATATGTGAGGTGAGAAATTTCTGGCACAGAAGTAGCTGGCTCCTATGCTGGGTTTTGGGAGAAGTAGTGACTCGAGACAACTTTATGGTCATTGTTTGATTCACTTGTTTTTGGCATGGAATCTGAAGAAGCATGGCAAGTTTGGGATTCTGGACTTCACTCCAGTTCTGTTTGGTATAGCCTTTCAGCCCTTCATGCAAAGCGGCCCTTTCAAAGCAAGGAAACTCGCTTCTCAATTCTTTTGTTTTTGTTGTTGTGGTTTTTTGTTTGTTTTTGTTTGGTTGTTGTTGTTTTGGTTGTTTTGTTTTTTTAAAGCTTCCTACATTTTTTTTTACATTGGGAAATGTAAGGGAACAGGGTTAGGCTGCTCTGTTTATGTGGCTGTCATTACAGATCATCTCAGTGTTTTACAACCATTGATGCAATTATTCTGGTAAAAGGAGTTGAAGCACAGAGACTTGAAGACTGACATTTAAAAAGGCACTTCAGACTCTAAAGAGGATGATAGTTTCCTGGGGAGATTATCCAGAAGTCCTTAACCAGACATTTTTCTCAGTATCAATGGGTATCTTCAAGTTCACAAAAGCTTTCAGACTGTTGCTATCTGTGGGAATCAATTCAGAATTTCACTGATAATGTTTTGACCACTGATGTGTTTAATGTTGTATAAAATGTCTTTTTCCTTCCCCTTGTGTCTTCTTCCCAGAACCACCCACTGTGAGCTGAGGGGCGGGGTACACCTTGTTACCTGAAACCCACTCCCAGCTGAATGTAAATTCCCTCATCCCTATTGGCCCAAAGCCAGACACTCCCCTTGTCCCTCATTGGAGGTTTTGAACTCCCTCCAAGGTCTATAAAACTCCCTGTTCTTCAAATAAACTCCCTCTGTTTGTCCCTCTCTCTATGCTGGGTGGTCTCTGTGTCCTTTCTCTAGGGCTTGGGAGCCATGTGGCGGGGGAGAGCAGGGAGCACACTTTTCTCCTAGGTTAATGGACTAAAACCTAAGCCAGGAGGCTAAACCATACCGCTGTAGACCCCAATCCTACAAACACAGCATCCAAGAAGTCTTTAAAGAATCCCTGCCTGGGAACAGCTATCCACAATCTTGTGGGAAGCAGAACAAGGAATTTAACCAGTCTCAAGAACTCCCAATATCCAGCATTTTCTTCACACACACAGACTGCCAGTGAGGTATGACTCAGGGCACAGGGTGCACTCCCTTGCTGGTCCTCTCTGAGTTGAAAAGTAGAGGCAACGAAGGGATGCACATGCTATTGAGAGGAAGCGTGAGTGTTATCAGTGGGACCCCCTCTGCAGGGGAACCCAGGGAGGAGAGGATGTCACCACCCCAGGACCTCCAACTCTTACTGCTTCTGGACAATGGTGCTTCCCCTCCAATCCCACCAACTCAGGGGCTGTGGAGAAAAACAGCCCTCATTTAAAACAGAGTGAAGGAAGGACAGGCACCAAATGCAGGTACCGGGGAAAGTTAAAAGAAATTGGATGTGCACTGGAGAGGTGTTTGTTGGGGTTTTCTTTAGCCTGATGATGCCAGTGAGCATCAGGACTGTGTATGACAGGTCCCACCATGAGTTCTTGCCTAAAACTCCAGCCTGTGACCATCCCCCATGTCAGGAGGCCTTCTAAAGGGCTGCTTCACTCCTGCCCCAGAGCAGCCTGTATCCCAGGCAGACATGAGCCATGGGGTTTGTGTTTCAGTGTGGGGGTGGAAAAGGGAAATGGCCTTCACCATTGTGTCATCTTGGGTATGAATGGAGGATTGTGACCTCTGAGGTAGAGGCAGACAAATGCAAGCAAAGGAAACAGAGGAGCACAAGAGTCCCTGACACACGCACCCAGTGGTGATCAACCAGCAGTGGGTACCTTTCTGAGGGTTAGGGGAGGCGCAAGTGGCAGAAGTGCAATTTGTTGGAGTGGGACTGTCCACCCCAGCAGATGAAAGCTGTGCCCACTTCCTTACCATTTCTGTGAATATGTCCCCCTCATAGCCTGTGCTACAGATAAAACTCATCACTTTCACCAGCTGGTGGTCCAAACCTCTTCACATGTCTTATAAACTAGGTTTGGGCTGTGTGTTGATGGGACAAGATAGGTCTCTCTATCAAGAAGTGCTTTTCCCTTGTGTTGAAGCATGTACCCACCAGGCTACCATGTCACCTCTGCAGGATGCAACGTGAGAAGAAGTTTCATCCATCTTTTTCTAAAAAATGACACTTCTTTATTCACAGGCTTCCCAGAGCAGCATAATCTGGAGCCAGGTCTGCCCAGCAGTGTTTTTACATCAGATGAATACAGCAAATCTACTTTGGTGTGTTTTTTTAGCCTCATAAATTCTTTTTAATTTATACACCCATGGATCTTACCTCCTGGGTCCAAAATCCAACTATCCTCTGCATTTACTTAGTGTTCCTAACAACCTTGCAGCACACACTAATTGTACACACATGGTTCTAGGATATGACTTTATAAAGCAGGGAGTTTACAGTCCTTGGTTTTAGTCTGTCTCACACTGCAATTTAACGGTAGAACAAGGCTGGTCATGTCACCACATGCTGATGCTTTGGTAGCACTGAAGAAACAAGCAGGAGTCATCCAATGATATACCTGGCCCAAGCATTTGAAAAAGGCTCTATTTCCTTTAAAGTGACAATGTTGACAGAAAAAGAAGTACATTACCAGTGTAAAGGAGAGAAATGTCTGTAGGAGATGAAGGTTTTGATGGTTTTGAAAGTTTTCTGATTAGGGTGATTTGTGCGTTGTGCAGTAGGGGAGGAAAACTGGAAAGGCAACTTTTCACCACCTCTGAAAAGCTGAACAATTTTTCTTTAAATACCTGAAAGTAGATTTAGGAGCTTAGCATTAGCCATTGAGCTTTGTAAATGCTGGCCAATAAAGACAGATTTTCCCAATTGCATCTTAAATCCACCACTTCTTGTTATAACCTAATAAAATTAAAAGCAACATATTCCTTTAGCACATCCCTTAGTGTTTCCATAGTCAGTTGTCATCTATCTCTTATTCTCCACATAATTCATTTTATGTGTAATCCTCTCCTGAGCTCTAGATGAGGTCTCAGACAATTCTAGCCTCATGGATGTGCAATTCAGGCAGGACCCCTCAGTTGCTGTTCCTCAGAAATGATGCTGCACTGGGACAGGGATGAAATGTCACAGCAGATTCTTTCTAATTAGTTGTGAATGTTGAAGGGAGAAGTCCTTCCCCAGTGTTACCATTGCACTGCCGGACTCTGCTCTCTGGAAGGTGGTGAGAAAGTGTCAGTTGAAAAAATTATACTGAATCAGATGCAAATAATTCAGAGAGCCCTTTGGAAGGCAAATTCAATATCATATAATGAATGTGTCTTGATTGCTCTTTAGCAGGGTACACTAGTTTGCACTGAGCTCTGAGCCGCCATGACAAGACTATTAGCAACTTCAAAACAGTTAATTTGAAGCTACCTCAGACTCTCTTCATGTCTAAAAGCTTTTGAAAATATTTTTACTCATACTGTGTACGTTTGATCTGTTTTGATCAAATACATGCCCCAAAGTGCCACGATATATTAATGAAGCTTAATAGTTGTTTAACTGAGTCCTACTGTTTAGAGTACCTGAAGCCCCAAGATGCAGCAAACAACAGGAAACCATGTGCTAAATGTAGCAACATTTCTGACAAGGTCACAGTATGTCCATCTTTGTATATATTTCTGCATTTTCCACATGCTCTGAAACAGGCCATCCATTTTCATCTTGAAAGTACAGAAAAGAAAATAAGAGAAGAAAAAAATGAAACACTATAATGCTGCAGTGAAGAATATATTTCTACCAGATTATTTCTTAATCAGTGGCGGACGTTGGCCAAGTGGTGTAAGTCGCCACCTGCAGAGCCGGCTCCTCCTCTGAGGATGCCGGTTCGAATCCCGAGGAAGCCGCTGTTACGGTCGGAGTGTGCTTGGCCTTGGCAGATGAACCTCGGGAGTAAAGGGGGTGGGGCCAGTTCCGCACACACTGTGCCTCACCTAAAAAATTCACTGCGCAGGCTTATCCCAAAATCTTCGTTCACGAAGTCTAGCCAACAACACCAATTTCTTAATCAGGTCTGACTTTATTTGTAGGGGCAGCCTATTTCTTTATTGGAGATATGGCAAGTCTCATATTATGGAGCACTATCATTTCAAAAACAATTTTGATTAATGCAACTCAAAAATTAAACATTTTGAAGCTCCTTCCTTCAAATCCACTGAGGAAGTCACAGACAATATGTGTAAACTGTGTAGTGGATGGAAAATGATGAAACATCCCAGAGCATCATTATTCCTCACCACTTCCTGAAATCTGTTCCTCAAATTCCCCAAACTAAAAAGCCAGCAGATTTACGATTTACCAAGAGGTGCATGGGTTTCTCAGACCATTCACCCAGCTTTATGAGGAAGTGAGGGATTACAGAAAACTACACAAGCAGGTCGGCCAAGGTTCACATCTTGACTTCAGTGGAAGTTCAAGGTGACATTTTCCAGATATTTATGGGGAGTTCATCTTGGAAGATACTCATTTTACAGACAGAAGGTGGAATTTTCTCAAGCAGGTATTACCAGTGTCATGTGCATCCTTGCAGAGTAGCAAAACACTTCTGTCCCATCAGTGTTTTCAAAGACACTTGGAACATGAAGGAGTAACACTGTGCTCTGTAGGTTAGAGAGGAGAAAGCTGAGACATGCCCTTTTTCACAGGTTCCCAAAGTGATGTAAGTCTACTTCCCTCCTTTCAACACCAGGAGACTCTTCTGTAGAGTCAACTCTGAGGCAGGAAAGTCCAGAGCTTTGACACTTTCATTAAGGGATGTTTGGTTTCCAAAACAAGCTGGTGCAATTCTTCCTGAAGACCTGGAATGCATTGATAACTGTCTTCTACTGTCACAGTATTAAGGTTTATATCAACAGGAGTGCAGGTGAGAGATTACCTAAATGCAAGTGGTATACTTCAGCTCTAAATCTTTTGCTATTCAGATGGTCAACATACACAACTGTCTAAATGTTCCTTATAAAATGCCAGAGGTGTGCATGCTGCTTTACAGATAATTTTTTTAAAATCAGGTCTGGTCCATTGATGACTTCCAGTGTGGATTGGACATTACACATCAAGGGATGGGAATAACCCAGTTGTGAGTGAGGGCTGAAGGAAGACTGAGAGATCACTCAAAGCTCTTGCATGCACTGGTTGTTTGCATTCTCAGGAGTCATTTTGACTAGATGTTTAAATGAAGCAGTTTTAAGTTGGGCAGTAGTCTGTTGGCATGAACTAGTTCAGCACTAATTGGAGAATGGTTGTCACAGTTGCTGCAGATGCTGAATTTCAGTGCATTCAGATATAATATTTGTTGAAAGATAGGATCAGTTTTCTCTTCATTAATATGTTCTTCTCTTCATTAATATTGGTACTTGCTACAGCTGTTCACAAGTGTTTCCAAAAATGATAACCACTCTTACCCACCCTCATATTGGTATCATACCCTTTCATAATGCTGAAAAAAAATCTGTGTAGGCAGATTTTCAGATTATCATTGCTCCATTTCTCTGTAGTCTTCATCCAGAGAGGATCTGTCTCCCTTACCTATTGGCCAATAGTAAGTTCTTCAAGGCAATTCCACAGGTATTTGGTACATGTGGGAGCACAGTGAAGCTCAGACTCAATTGACACAGTGGGTTACACTCTTCAATACATAGAAAGATATGGCCCTTCAGATTTCTGATTTCTATTGCAGTATATATATCTCTGTAATCTAAATGTAAAATCAATTGAGTGAGTGATGCTGAAAGGAATTCATTCTTATAGATCTGTATAGAACAAGGAAGATTTTTTTACATGATGTGAATCTAGAATTGTCTTGCAATACTTAAAGCAACAGCAAAGCACAGAGTTTACCATTCAGCACAGTGAGCACCAGTATATAAAGGAGGAAATGGTACTATAATGTTAATATGTAAACTATTCTAAGTTGAACATGCCTGCAACAGGACCATATTCTTTCTATCTTTCACATGTGTTTGTTCATTTGGTGCCCACACAACTTTGCAACTGTGAGAAAAGGAAAAAAATATTTTTAGTATAACTCTCTGGAGAAAGAAGTAAAGGTCTTGAGTTATTCTGAACATGGCCTGCTGCTGCATCACTCTCACTTCAACCAATCATGAAACTCAAGCTTTTTGCTTCAATAAAAATATAATTTGCCAGGCATAGTTCTCCATCTGTAAAAGAGAAAGCACAAATCCCATTACCCATAAACAAAATCTGTGGATCTACCTCCCATCTAGAGACTTGGAAAATGTATTCCCATAGGCCTCCTCCAAGGAAGTTCAGTTATGCTGGTAATTTTAAAACAGATTTAAAGGCAAGACCATAAATTTTAAAATGTAGATGTTAGCACTGGGGTGTGCAAACCATGAATCTGGGCAACAACATTTCAGAAAAGAAAAAAATCTCTTAACAAAAGTGATTTGTGCAAGAACATCACTGGTTTAATTTACAGTATCTGTTAAATTGAATCAGTTCTGCTGAAATCTTTCAAAGTCTGAAAATCCCTCTCATAAATTCTTTAGTCATGATGGTAAAACCATAACAAGTTTGGAACCATTTGCTAAACTTTCTTTTATCTTCCTTTCTTGTTTTGTGTTAAAAGACCCTGTAGAAACAGCATCTCTAAGTCACTCTCTGCAGTGTCTATGCTGCAGAAGAGGGATGCCTTCAGACAGAATTTACAGTAGTACCAGTGTGAAAGTCTGTGACCTATTTACATACTTACCACTTTGCACAATCTGTGGTTGTAAAACATGAATGGTGTGCCTGCATTTCACATACTAAGACGCACTACTTTATTTTCCTGTAGAGTACTTACTTCCCATCTTCTCTCTTGCACATACTCAGCATCATGTTACACTACCAACAAGCTCTAAATGGTTTCCAGAGGCAAAGTGCAATGAACTCAGTGCATGGTGTTTCTAAGAGAACACAGCATAATCCCATTCCGCAGTCCTTCTGTCTGATGAGTGTTTATATTCCAAGACATCAGGTCTATCTATTGATAGATAGAAGGTAAGGTGGAGATCTCAGAGAGAGCTAATTCCAATAATATTGGAGCTCAGAGAAGGGTGGATGTGCTCACAGAGTCAGTCAGAGAGGAAAGGTGCTTGTCAACGTGAGATCCGTGTGCTGTGGGGATTCCTGTACCAGTTACAGTAGGTGGGAATCTATTGGTCTATTTCATTCACTGATGGCCTAGATAGAGAGATCTTCACCTGGGATCCCTTAGGGACTCTTACTGAGGGGTCCTGATCTTTTTGAGTCAAAGGAAATCTGGAATGTACAATAGATGGAGTCAGAAGTGTGTGTCACCTCATCTTAATCTCTGTCTCTAAACTGAATCAGGATAATTTTAACTCCTCTAAATTCAGAATTATTACTAACTAGGAGTATCTAGAGTTTGAGTATCAAGTGAGCCAGGAGGAAGATGTTTCTAGCCTTAATAATGGTGGATAAACAATAAAGGAAATAATTTAATAATAGAGATTCTTTGTGTGCTATCGTTCCTTTGGGTCCCGAACAATTGGTGCTGATGCTTGATTACTTTCTCACTTGAAGTTTGCCAGAGTTCAGGTAAGTGGATTTAAAATAAATGCATTTACAAAGAGGCTTTGCTGGTCCACACAGGGGACATTTGCCAAAAGGTTTATTGGATAACAACTTATTCACCTTCTTTGGCAAAGAAACTTTACTCACATATATGCTCCCTTTCTGGTTGTACTTTTGCAAGTCTCAGTTTGCAGAGATACTATCATCAGATTTCTCCAAACCTTTTGTCATTACAATGAAATCTAGCTTCAAGAGGAAACTTGAATGGCTAAGTTTATTTAAAGTGAGTTTTTTTAATATGCTTTTCACTTTATTTATGGCAGGAAATACTTTTTTCTTCATGACCGTCTAGCTCTGTGGGCTACAACTCTATGGGTTGTGCATAGCAAGGATCTTTTCTTTCAACTCTATCAAGAATTCTTCCCATCTGGCAATCAGGAAAGTGTAGAACAACAAACATCAGCTTCAGGAAAAGCTTTTAAGTATCCAACCAACTTTGAGTCTGCATAATAAAGCTAAAGGAATGGTACAACATATGAAGATCTGTGCTGTATAAACAGATTGCTGTTATATATGTTGCATTGCTGGACTTAGGGCTGCATTAACTTGTTCACATGTGACAAAATTTTAACATCCAGGCTTCATGTGCCAGCTGATAAATGATGGGGAACAAATTAAAACCAGTTTAATTTCCATGAAACAACATTGTATCAGGAGTCTGTCAGTCAGTTGCTGGCACAGGACACTGTCATTATACGAGTGCATTCTGGCTATAAATACTGTTCAGAAACTCTACTTAGAGACCTGGGTCTAGAGAATTGCTAGTAGGAGGTTTATTTCAAAGTTCATTAGGCTAAAACTTAGCAGACTGATTCTCAGGCCAGATGTGCATTTTTTATTTTAAAAAATTGAATCAATTTATTTAAACATCTTTGATCTAGGATTTGGCAAACAGCTCACTGTTTTTAAAGTGTCACATGGACGCTTTTGTTTCAAATGTAGGTTAACAGTGACTTCCTTAGAATAAAAAAAACAATTGGGAAAAAAAAAATAAAAAGGAAACCCAGGCTTGGTAAGCAAAGCCTTCAAGATAGCTGTACTGAAGTCCTACATCTTCCCTCTTACTCCTCCTCAAGTATTGCTTACAAATGTCAGATAACAAAAATGCATGAACATGCCTTGTAGACTTCTTGCCATGATTCAGTGACAAATTGAAACCATGCCACCCAATAACAAACCTTGATCTGCAGTGTAATTGCTCTATTTTTCATGGTTTCCTTCTCTGTCCTAGGCATTTCAAATTGCACTGACCTGCCACCCAGTATTCCAGACAAGTTACCAGTTAGGAGTCCAGCTTTTAAATGAAACAAGATTTTAACTTCAAAATGGCATGAGGAATTTAACTGCTTCAAGATGTATCATGTATTGCTAACCAAAGCCTGGAGTGCTACCTAATATATGACATCCCCATGGAAATGTCAGCAAATGCTACTGAAATAATAGAAATAACAGAAACTGCCTACAGTAAAGAGAATAAGGGGGAAGATTATAGCTGTATTTATTTCAATACTGAAAACTTTCAAAATAGGTCTGCAAATATAGATAAATTTTTATTGAATCATGTCATATTTCCAAAGGATTTTGAAGTCTGAACAATATAATTGTCAATACAATATAAAAAAGTGCTTGATCATTAAAATCTGTTTTTCATGGACAGCTAGTCTTTTAGAACAGCAATGAGTAAGCCTCAGAAGAGACACAATTTTATGCCAACATCTAAACCCACAGATTTTCTACAGACCTCCTGATAATGTTAGAGGTCCCTCTTGGTGTTTAGACCTAGCTCAAAGTAGAGGTGCTGCAAATGCTCTACACAGGACCTGAGATCCTTCATGTACACAAGGGTTTAATTTTCACTTTCATTAGTGTTTAGGATATAATACCCATTTTCAGCCCAAACTGATACAAAACACACCTTGAAAACATAATTATCTGCCTTTCTCTGCAGGCAGCCTGGGGCAAGGATGTGTGCCATATAAGCCATTTGGGCACCTTAAGCACTATAATATTTAACTCCCTAAGTGTACCAGAAACAGGGAGAGTCTGTGGCAGAGGAAAATGCTGGCTAGCCCCAAACACTAAAACTAAACTCCCTAATGCAGACACAACACATGCTCAGGCAGGTTTAGTGCAGTCCAGACATATAGTCTGGCCTTAACAGAGTAAGCCAGCAGTGCCACTCCGGACTGCCTAAAGAAGGCTGCTGCCCTGCCTGCAGAAGAGGGCATGTGGTTGTGGGATGGTAAGAGCATTCCTAGGCTGGGAGGATGAGACCATATTGCTCCATCAGACTGAGCTCTTGGGACCTCCTCAAAGTTGGCAGTCGCATGAGTGCCATATGAAACAGCACAAATCTCTGCCTTCTTGTGCTGCCCTAAGGTAGAAAACAGCATCATTTGTGGGGAAAGACACCTGTTACTCCTAGATGAAATCCATTTTGCCTAGCAGAGATTCTTTCAACTTCAAAGAGGGGCCAGGTTTTTGAATGCTGTTGGGCTCTTCAGCATTGTTTCTTCATTAACAGTATTAGTAAGGCAGGTGTTTTACCCTGCCTAGTTGGGGTTTTGTCCCTGGAGAGGTGTAATACAGCAGAGTGGGACAAGGATGCTCAAGTAGTAAATCTTTTACTATTTAAATAGGAAACATTTTTTATGGGGGATATAGGCAGTGTTTAAAAACTGCAGAGATTAACAGTCCAGGGATCAGATGTAAATGAAGGTTAAGCCTTATGAAAGCTTCTACCTTGGGTTTTTTATATTGAGTTTGCTATAGCGACAGAGGCCTTGATGTTTTATAACCCTGACCATATGGTTATGTGGTTTCGCAGAAGAGGCTTTGGCCAAGGGAGGAAGGTTGCTGTTACTGCTGCAGTGGAACAAATACATTCAGCTTTCCCATTCTGGTGTGTCCTAACTCACAACATGTGGACACCAATTCTACTGTCTTTATAGGGAAATCACATGGGCATTGTTAAATCATTTACTCTGAACTTTGAAAGAGAAAAGTAATAAGGTGATTAAGGACAACCTGAAACTTCTTGATAATGTGACACTGAGGGAATGGAATCCCCTTTCATTACCAAGCTAGAGTGAGCGCTAGATACTGAGTGCAGGGAAAAGATAGATGGTGGATTTTTCTGAATTTTTTTTTCAATAGGGCAGCTGCTTATGTTCTTTCCATTATGAGACAGATGCACAAAGCAAGTGGTTCAATGCCTTCTGCAGAGACCTCTATTAGTTTTGAGCTGAAATTGAACCATGTTAATTTTAAAGCACTGCAATATAGCCATTTTATTTCCTCCAGCTGTGGGTCTTGACTTTCATCTAGAAAGAGGGAGTAGAAAGACCAGGTGAAAGAACAACTGGAAAAAAATAAGATACTAGAACTGAAAAAAATTTATTAAAATACTCTATTGCCTTCCCCTGAAAATAAACATGATCCTTGTTGTCCTCTAAATATTTAGGATGCCTGATTGAAGAATTCCTTTTACACATGAAAATCTTGTTGGGGTATTAAAAATATGGGGAGTGCCTAGAGTCCTTACAGAGTGCATATAGTAAGGCCTGCTATTCCAATTCCTTTCATCATAGGCAGCAGTGGGAAACCTTTGCAAAGACACAAAAGGGAATTGGGTACTTACTTCCTACCCAGTGTCTAAAACCCCTCTGAACCAATGGAGACCTCTCCTTAGACAAATAACAAACGAACTCTGAAGAACTTATTTCCAGATGTGAAGTAGGATTTATGACACTAGAAATTCTCAACAAAGACAAAGTACTGGATTTATAGTTCGAGTTTGGATTCTTTCAAAAAGGTTCACTTGCTAGAACGTGGTTGGAGGTTTCTTTGGTAATAATTATAGAAGTTAAGATGGAAGAAAAATCAAGAATTAATTGGAAGGTGCCCATGTGTTCTCAGGCATTTGATTTGGTGACATTGATGAAATGGTAGAGAAAGTAGGTGTTCCTAAAGTATTAGCTCATGCCTTGCAGGAAGTCTAAGGAATTTCATTCTACAGAGAAAACAAAAAGCACCCCTTACTTTAAATTTCTAATGAGCTGTGGCACATGGGCACAAAGGATTTAAAACAAAATACACTTTGGTAATGGCTTTATACATGTGCTTTTTTATCATCTACACTAAATAAATGCAGTTTAATTCATTGTACTTAAATTACACAGTTATTTATTTTGTTATTTTTTGAGACACTGTATCTCAGTCACTATACACTGGTAGTGTGCAATTTAGGTAGTTCCTGGGATGCTTCACAGTTTGGAAGTGTCAGTTTCAGTGGTCAAATTGTCAAAACATTTGTGTTAGGGCTCTGGTTTTGCCAGAGCAGATACCTTCCATCTGTACACTGGCTGCAGAATAAGAAGAAATGGCAAGCATTACTGCTAACTCCTAGCAGTGACAGAAGGGTGACCTCCACAAAAGGAATGAGGGGATATAATTGCCTCACCTTTTAGAGGCCAGAACTACGGCTTTTCTCTGACACCTGTAAATTTCTTCCAGGCTTTCTATGATACCCTGTCTAAGTTTAGAGAACTTAGAAAAATTTATAACTGAGAGACAAATCTCCTTTAATTTCAAAACAAATTTTAATTAAAATATGATAAATTGAAGGATAGCAGTTATATATGTATTTAATATAAACAAAAACAACCAGAACTAAACGAGTAAAAAAAAGAAAAACTCCTGAGCAAAAACCCTTCCCCCTCCCCAGTCTGTCCCTGGCGGGCACGGAGGTATCTTACAGACCGCGGGTGATGAGATGAGTGGTCACGGCCTGTGCTGGGTTACCCCCGGGGGGTTGGTGGATGGGAAGAAAAAAAACCACTTTGGCGTGTCCCTCCGAAAAGCAGTGCAAATCTCTCTGTGGAGTCGGTGGGGAGAAAACCTTTCAGGGAGGTCAGAGTGCTGGGGTCCTTTTCCCTCGGCTTGTGGTCTGTTAACCTCTGGGCTGCTGCTTCCGATGTAGAGATCCCTCTCGTCTGGGCTGGGCTCCGCTGGGCCCCCCCAGGAAAGGCCCAATGCAAGAGGCGCCCCCGGCTAGTGATGTCGTAAATAAAAATCCAAAAGGCTTCGTAAATCCAGGAATGGGAAAAAGAAACGTGCGGGGGGAAAAAAAAAACAAATANGGCAATGAATGGAGATAGACCCATTTGCCCCTCATTCTGGTGGTGGGGAAAGAAAAATTCCATTAGATTCTGAAACTATAACATACCCCAATGCCAAGCCACTAGCAACTCATTACATTAGTGCCAACAAAGCCTAGCTCTGGCAAATCAGTGCTTTAGTAGACAATATTAACATACTACACTAAGTAAAACAATTTGTAACAAGCGGGTGTCTGACACATTTGAAGTTTCATTAAAAAGTTAAAAAAACAAATCAGGCAAAAGGTGGATTTCAAGCTGTGATCTGAAAAAGCACATATGTGCGTGTGTCCTTTCAAATGAGAAAACTCTTGTTCTTTCCAATGGACGTTCTTCCAAATACGTTCTTTGTATTAATCTTTAGATTACCACTTGACTTACAGTTGTTGGTTTTTATCTCAAGAGTTGTAAAAATGCTTGAGCATCTGCCCTAAAATCTGACTTGGAGAGTTCCTGGGTAGACAGTACTCCATAACTTTCACTATATGAGGACTGACAGCATGGATGCCTGCATCCCGTCTCTAGGAGCAGGGCTGGAGAGGGACATAGGCAGAGCACAGCCTTCCTGGGAAATGGCAAATGACTAGCCCACTTGGTCAGTGTACTTGGGCAGAGGAGGAAATGGAAAGCTTGATCTGTTCTGATCATTGCTCACATTGGAGGTGCTTTATAGCTCCTATTGACTATAGTGATTATGGATCAAGCTTACAGAACTAAAAGACTAGAGTTAAACCTCGTTTGGGCCAGCATCAAAACAAGTATCAAAAAGACTGTGCAAACCTAGTTGTCTTGGCCTCCTCTGGAGATTGTGGTCAAGCTATCAGTCTTATGAAAAGGAACATGATCATCCCTAGCCTCCAACACACCAGTGGAGAACTTCAGGATCCAGTGATGCAACTGGGAAAATCTTGGGAGCAGTACACTACTAAGAAAAGAAATAATATTAGAAATATTGCTATATCTGTAGAACTTTGTATTGAAAATGGTTTTAAAAGACATTTTAGTGTCAATCTTCCAGGACTTCTTAAAGAGTTTTAGTGATGTGCAGAGCTCTCTATTGTTTCTAATTGTTTCTAAGTTTCTGAGAAAATAATAGAACCCCTACTTAGTCAACTTTACCTGTAGTGGAGCAATGATCACTCCAGCAGTACTGTAGGCAAAAAGGGCTTAAAAATGCATGGGAAGTAATGAAACAATTCAGTCTGAATTCAAAGAAAAGAAGAGCCTCTTGGCTATTAGTAAAGAAACACTGGGTCCCAGAACTTGGTGTCCTGAATCTTTAGTTAGCCAAACTCCATCTTACTGTTTTATCAAATCTTCTGATCCTGTGGCCATCACATGAACATTTGTATCTGGCATAAATACTTTTCAGATAATGTTGAGTTTTTTCATGTTATACCAAAATAGCTGTCCTTTGAGGAAGGCCTCTTCAGTCTGCAGATAATGACTGCCACTCCAGTCACCATGCTATAGCTGTTAGAGCTGTTTTTAATCTGAACCATGGAAGTCCTGGAGTACTTGGTCTAGCAAAACTATTACCATATAACCGTAACAATAAGTTTCTCTTCACCTAAATTACCGTTAAGAATTTCTTGCGTTCTTCATAGACCTTTTCATTCAAATTCTTGCTCTTCAGGAAGCTGAAACAGTCCTCTTATCTCAAGAAATGACATGAGCAAAAACCTAAACCAACTTCTAGACACATGAGTAGGATCAGATTCATAAAATCATGGAACAGTTTGTGTTGAAAGGGACCTAAAAGATCACCTCATTCCAAGCCTCCTGCCATGGGCAGGATCTTCAACTAGATCAGGTTGTCTGTGGTCCTATTCAACATGCCACTGACTATATTACATAAACAATTTTAAAGGAGAAATCTCCCTTTATCTTGATTAGTAGTTCCACTTTCAAATAAATGACATAATAGATCCTTCGGGAAGGCAACAATTTCTGAGAATAAATGAAGACTCAACTTTCTGGATCTTAGAAGCAACACTAAGACCTGTTAAATGCAAACCAGCTGTTTAAGAAGCTCCTCAGAGGCTTCTAAAACACATAAAAGATTTGACAATTGATCTTCAAGCAAAAATGTTTCGGTTAAAAAATAAGTAACATTAACATGACTTTGATGTCTTATCTAAAATTAGGTACTTCTTAGTTCACTAATTTCCTCTGGTTTTCATAATCCAGTGCATTAACTACACACCAACTGGACAAGGAACACACCAACAGGACACAAATCACAAACAATACAATTTCTTAAGAGGCCTTGTAGAGGGCAAGAACTAGCTTTTGCTCCATTCATCCTAATGTACTTGTGCAAGAGCTCTCTGGGTTTTGCCAGCCACCCAGAGCTGCCCTACCAAATCAGTCAGCTTCTCGGGTTTAATCACTTCAAGTAAAAGAGGAATTCTAGTTACCAGCAGGGAAACAGTTGCCAACCACAGTGGAGAAGAAAGAGGAACAACTGCTGGGCATGAAATTAAATTTTCCAGGTAGTAGCCCATAATTGATACCACGATGTGACCTTCACCTAAAATAGCCAATTTAAAGCCTTACGGAACCTCAACTGGGATAGGACAGAGTCTGTGGCCACCAGCAGGCTTACTTAGCAGAGAAATTACTCTGATAGTACTTTCCATCTCTACCAGCATATAGTTAGGGGCTTAGTAATCTGCATGAAATGAGTCTCTAACATGATGCTGACAGCACCCCAAGAGTAATTTTATAATGTTAAAATATAAGAGTACAACAAATTTCTGTACAAATGACAAGGAACTGACAATTTTCTTTGATACTAGCATATTAATTAGCCATTAAGCAATGATATTTTTTCCCAAACTTTTAGCCCAAAAATGAAGAACACGTTTTAGTAATCCTCATTTTATCCCCTTTGGAAATCAAGCATAGATTCTTCCAGGAGGACTCTGTATATTCCTTTTAAAGTGCAAAAGTCTCTGGGCTCCCACTGACCCTAAACCTAGTGAAGCAGGGGATTCTCACATGAAATACACACTCAGCCTCAAGCCTTACTCACAAACCAAAGCTCCTGAGTAAGGCATACAGCTGGCACAGCAAGCCCAGGCAAAAGAAACGTGCACTTATAGAATAGCATTTATGTCAGCTGCACATTCAGGCAGCCTCCAGACGTGCCCATATCACAACTGCTCTTGATCAAAGAGAGAACCAAGGGTCACCAAACTTTCAAATCAGGCTCCTCAGTCAAATGACCAATGCAAAGAAGAATCAGTTTTGGTCTATCCAGTGAAGCCAACAAAATATTTTTCCAAGAACTGCAGATGAAGACCTAAACTCTTCTGCTCCCATGAAATCAAGAAATGCTTTGCCACCAATACCATGCTGTCCAGTTCAGACTAAAAAATGACAGCACACATAAGAGAGTTGTTGCTAAATGACTGTGTTTCACGCCTTACAAAATGTATCAGGCGCTTAAGAACAAACTCTTGTGCCCACACTACTGAGGTCCTTCCTACAGATTTTCTCCAGCACATTATTTCCATAAAATTAATAAGACTACATATGTATTTAAAAAGAAGCAGGATTTACCAAATTGCTGCCTGGTGTCATTGGTGCTTCCACTTGGAGCACCATTTTTAATACTGAATATCAAACCTGCTGCTGACATTTTTACTGCTCTGCTTTAGGAATGGCAATGCATTCTCTGGACTCTGAAGCTTTGCACTGAATACAAAACTAATAGACCCAAGAAATGCTGAAAATATTATCAGCTGAGAGAAACTAGATACATTTAATTTAGAAACGCTTCTCCAATCGCAGTTGTTTCCCAGGTTATTTTTTCTTTCAAATATACATCCATAATCAGACTGAAATTCTAGCTATTTGATTATAAATACTTCACATGTTTGGGCCTATTAGAACATAAAATCAAGTGCAGAAGCAGGAAGAGATTAAAAAAAATACACAAAACTACACAATTAGATTTAGCTCTCTCATCCATGTCATTTTATGATTGCAGAAAACTGGAAAATTGTCTATTCAATTTAGATTGCAATCAGGTACTAATTCAGATTTCAATTAATATTCTAATTTTAGTGGGGGGAAAATGGCACAATGGCAAAGAGAAAAATGAGCTGCAAAGACTCTCTATACAGCATGAAATGAAGGTCAAAGTTCAGAAATGAAGGGATGAATAGAAACCCCATGCTGTTCATTATGACCACTGCATAATAAGGAAGATCAGCCAAGGAGATGCCCTCTTCCTCCTTGCTTGGGTTGCTACAAAAATACCTTCCCAACTGTCTCTCATCTTGCCTTCCTGTAAATGAGACCAAAGTCTGTCGTAAACTTCTTCAACATGCTGGTAGCACCAAAAAAGGAAACATGGCACTTGTCTGTCCTACTGTCATAGCTAGACCTGACTCTCAGCCTGCTGTCACTGAATTATATTACACTAGCAGGGATGGTTCAAGTATCTCTAAACCACATACAAAAATTGAATTTTGTTGCTCCATAAAAAAGATGAAATTACTTCCTGAAATCACACATGATATGTGTGACATGTTGCCTTCCACCCTGCATCTACTCACACAGGCACACAGCAGGCCTTGTTTCCTTCCTGGCCCTGAGAAAATCTTCTGCCACATCCCCTCTGCCTGGAGTATTGCATTGTCTCCCGCTAGAGCAGGCCCCAGCAACTTCCCTGCACCCTTTTTCTTTGTAGCCTCTACTCAGCTTCCTTCTGTACCTACTCTCTTGGCCCAAATGATCCTTCAGTGTACATTACCTAAATATCTAAATCCACAGAAGAGTGGTAGAAGAATGGTGACTGTCATCAGCACATATAATCAGGTAATCTTCTGCTTCACTTGGCTTTCAGGTTTTCTTGTGGTTTTCTGGTCATCCAGGAACTTCCAAAAGACTCTGAAAGCCAACACAATAGGACTAATGGAAAATTATAGTGGTGAGTGCCAATGCACAAACTAAATGTTTTCCCTCTGTTAACATAAGGAGTTTCCTGTGAAGCAAACACATTACAGGATATGGCTAGAATGGCAATTTTGTGACAAGAAGCTGGTTGAACTTCTAATGTGGAAAACATCCCAGATACTATACAAAGCTGAGATATAAAGCATAGGACAGCTTTTAATTGACAGCTTAGTCTCATCAGTGTAAGGTCCTGAAGCCAAAACATTTGGACATTATGTTCTACTCTTTGCCTATGACTATCTATATTCAGTGCAGTCAAGATAAAAGGACCCCCATTCAGAGGTGATACAATGACACTACCTGAAAGGCACTGAAAGGCAGTGCTTCCCAGCATGAAGGCAGAGGTCAGGCACTGGGGGAATGGGACCAGGTTGTATCTGGCAGCATGGCTAAATGCCTGTATCAGAAACAAGATCCTGTAGCTCTTGTTTCAATAATAGCTCAGGAGAGGAGACTGATATTGCAGCTATACCCCAAACTGATACAGCATTCAAAAAATTAGGGCTTATCTTCTGAACTCCAGACTGGGAGAGCAAGTGAACACCAAGTCTGCATGGTTGAGCCTGCAATGTGGCATGCTGCCCTATGCTCACCCTGTGCTTTCCATGACTTCTCAGGTTCCCCAGTGCTGGTCCTACCACTGGTCTCACAGTATGACTGTGCTCTTTGCCTGACATTGAAAATCATGTTCCTGTGTTTTCCTTTCTATTTCAGAGACACTTGCTTTGAAGCAAAAGGAACCTGCAAGTGCTTTGCTCATTGGAGAAATCTATAGGATCCAGTGACTGGAAACACACATTCTGCCTTTACCTCATCTTGCCAGCACTCCTCTCCCTCGTTTGCTTGCTGATTTGTTTTTATTTTTTGTTGGTTTTTTTTTTCTTCTGTCAAGCCATGACATTTCAGTATTAATCCCTATGAGCAATAAACACAGACAGCCCATCTCTTGAATTTACTCGTCATCAGCTAGATAAATGCCTCATTAAAGGAAACTCAGCAAATGTATTTTTCCTGTCCTAATTAAGTTTTCTTTCAGTTGAGTTAAAGGCAGTACACCCTCAGCCAGCCTTTGGTAGCCCTGACCTTTTCAAGGAGCCTCATTGTGGGGATTGACAGCTAGCCCAGGGCAAAAGCTCTCTGTGCAGTCAAGCTGGGACCTTGTCGAACCAGGACAATGAGGAGTTCAATAGCCAATCAATAAGACAGCCAACAAAATCAGCATTAAGGGCTCTCATAGGGAACCTAATTAATTTTGTGATAACATCTATGAACTAATAGTGGGGTGTCATTAAGAGATGACATTGTGCTCAGAGATTTTGGTGAAAGCAATGATCTAGCTGTGTGGAGGTTATTGTTCTGCGTACGTCAAAAGTTGAGGGAAATAAAGTGTAAAACCAACAGAGTTTCTTTATAAGCAACAATGCAAGCTGTGTTTCACAGCTCAGTGCTTATATTTGTATAGCCTGAGAAGCTTGGTGTCAAGTTTTAGAGATCTTCCTCCCTAATGACTTACGTTTGGTTCATTGTTAGAAGCCCTATCATGTGCTCAGAGTTAACAATTTTTTAAACTGCTCCACAAGGAAGGGTGATGTTTTAATAGTGTAAGAAATAAGCTTAATTTATACATTAATTACAGCTGAAATTAATATACTATATGAAACAGCATTGATATTGATATTTCTGTTATTATTATTATTCCTGTACATGCATAATTATACATAAACATCCACATTTTCATACCCTTGTAGTATTTCATGAAATAAACAACTATTTTAACTTCAAAGAATATTTTTATCCACACCATCCGGAAAAAAGCTTTATTTGGACAAAATCCAGATGAACTTCACAACTGTCACTCTTTTCTTCAGCAGGCAAATCCAAAATAACAGGTTTTAAAAGCTCTTTCCTTACACAACAACATGCCTCAATCAGGGTCAGAAATTCCTGAGTTAAAGTCTTCAGTTTAATCTTTCTGTACGTCTCTCATTCAGATACTGCACAAAATGGAAGGAAATGTAAGACATTTTCTGCTTCTCAAGATGGCAGAGTACTCACAGACTTGACAGTTTTCCTGGTGTTTTTATTTTGGGATGAAATCTAACAATACAGATTTTGAAATTTTGACAGGATAAGGCCCTAGTCTCAGTTCAGATGTGAGCTCTAAGCTACACTGGCTTCACGCAGTCCAATCTTTTCCAGTCCTATTTTAGAACATTACTCCATCCAACCTCACAGACTTCTACTGTGATACTCATCAGTGTTCTAATTTCACTCTGAAACCTCTATTTCAGCCGTATCAGAATACGCTCTGAACCTGCTTTGCTGTGAAATCTGACAGGTTTTCTTTTCTCATCTTAATCACAGTGTAATGGATTTTTTTCTTTTATTTTATTGATGATGGGCAGTGGCAGATTTTTTTAATGACTTTTTTGTGTCATCCTGACCTTCTTAAAAATCTTACCTGATGGTAGATAAAGAAGTAACACTAGGTATGATATTTCAGTTGAGGTCTTCTGATCAGGAAGTGCTCAACTGGGACCTGCAACATATGAGAATGTTGATGATGAGCAAAAAAATACACAGCAGAGGTGAAAAAACATTTTACAATGTTAGAAAATGCTTTAAAACAAAAAGAAACCCAACAAACAAACAAAAACCTATATCTGTATTTATTAGGATTATAACTTGCTGTTTGTGTGTAACTTCTAACTAGAAACAGAAATGGCCCACATATAGGCAGTGCATAGTCTTGAACTCCTAGATTACTGCAAGAACCAAAATATGCAGGGCATCATCTCTATAGCTTGTCTGATGAGAATCTTGAAAGCTGTGTATTTACAAAGAACCACTGTGCTGTCTTAATTAGAAGTATGGAAAAAAACCTAAGAAAATTTCTGGCAGCACCCACAGTGACAGGAAATTCAAACATCTTCAAGCACATAAGCCAATGAAGCTGCTGGAGCTAAACTCAGTTGGAGCAGGACTTTGTTTTGATGTGTGGGAGATGAGCCTGAAGCTGGAGGTGACTGTGTCAAAAGAAATGAAAGAGAAGGAGCAGGAGGGGGAGGAGGAGGATGAATAGAGCACCAAAACATGCGGGGTTTCTGTGGGTGTTTGGTGGGTATTTCCATGCCCAGCCTGCTGTCTCCCTGTTCTGCCTGCAAGAAACCGTTTGCCCTTGGGCATGATGCCATACTAAGCAGAGTAGCTGGGACTTGCCTGGCAGGAAATCAGCATTTCCTAATGCCCTTTGGGCCAGACTGTGCTCACAGGGCTGGCATTAATTCCCCTTTCCAATATATGTCAGCTTCTTACAGAGACTGACAATGTCATTTTATTCCCTTTACATGTTTCCTCTGCTTGACACATGGTGCATTTTCTCCTCAGACTGTAAATCATAAGCACAAATTCTCTTTGGATTTCTCTGCGTTGTTTTTTTTTTAAAAATCCTCAATTTTTTATGCGGTTGTAGATTTATTCTCCCTAATCTCATTTGCATTTATACACATGCACACAGACTCATCAGTTTTACAACCACTATTAACACCAGCTTAAGGTGAACTGTGTCAGCCAGACAAAACACAGCCCATTTTGATCTGGCAGGCTTCAGTGAGTAGGATCTATTCAACTGAAAGCAGTAACTGCAAGGTTAACACAACAGAGTGGAAACAAAACCTTTTACATACTGGATAAGCTAAGATTATTTGGTACCAACACATTTGGAAAATGAAAATGTACAATAATCCAATTTGCCTTCTTGAACAGAATGGGGGAAAATACAGTATCAAAAATAACCAACAATAAATGACAAAAACAGCAAACTTTGTCATCAGTATGCCATTCAGTCCTTTACTCATATTGAGGGATTTAACTCATCTATTTTCTGAGTCTATTTCATTTTCTATAACCATTATGTTCTTGATACTGCATTTACATGCCCTGCTCTCTGTTCTGGGTATATTATTCTTCACAACTCAAACAAATACCTGTGAGCTTTTGTTTCTAAAATGACAAATGTCTTTTCACTTCACACAGATTTCTTGGCAAGCACCAAGCATTTTCTTTCCTCACTAATAAAGAAACTACATAGTTCTTTTCTTCCTGACAGAGAACAACATCTGGAGGATTATTGTAGCTGAATTAGTAATCTTAGCTAATGACTCATTGCAAAGTGAGAAGGATTTGCTCAAGCAGGATTTTCTCATGCTACTTCCTATGAAAGAACTGTCAACAGTGTTCTTCACCAAGTTCTCATCTGCTCAGGAAGGAACACTATTCTGATGACATTTGGGTCACGCCTGCTGCTGATCAACGAGTGAAGCTGTAGGGTAAAAAGGACTGCACCCTGAGATGCAGCTCAGTAAGCATATGCTGCCCCTTTGCTCACCTGAAATTTTAAGGAACTCTCAATGGCAGGGACTTATAGCTTAGGCTTATATGGTTTTTTTTAGGAAACAGCTGATCTTGTAGTATGAAAAGATGTCTGTTGAATTTAGTATTTAAATTTTTATTAGTAAAACTACACTAAGTGAAGCATTTATCCTTCTGCATATTCCATGTATGGATGACATTGAAACGCTGTCACAGAAAATCATGATTGCAAACAACTGTACAATCAAATCCTAACTGGCCAGGAAAATTTTACAGCTAATTTTTGTGTTATCAGAATGCACAAATCAGTTCCTGGTATTGTAGAGTGAAAATACAACTCTTGACTCAGTTGAAATGAATGAGCTTGCATTTCTGTAACTGAGAAATCAGGCCTTGACCTTTTCCGCTACAAGACAAGCACTATTCTGCTGCCTTCTGCTCCTTGTCACTGTGAGATCTTTTCTCCAGCCTTGAGAAGGCTGGGTTGTCCCCATATGGTCAGTCATAAATGTCAAATTCAGGTAGGAAGGCTCCTTTACCTCAGTTGCCCTTTTCCACCTTAAATTGCCTTTACTCTGTCTCATCTTCCCTGGAGGGGCAATCAGCCCTCAGCATTGCCACTAGCTGGCAATGATTGCTATTCTGCAGCTCTTATGCATCTCTTCCCACCATTTGTTAATGGCCATCTTTCCCAAATGCTTCAAAAGCAGAATAATATGCGATTTGCAATTTGGCTTCTATATGTTTTTAATTAAATCTTCCTGTTCTGTTGAATTAATCTCACACTCTCTGCACCCTGCAGATTAGTTTACTGTTCATTTCTCCAGCTCTCTGATGAGACAGGCTCTTTTTCAGTTCTCTGATATTGCTTTCATGGCTAATTTACTCCATTAGAATAGGAATTTTATGAATCTACTCACACTGGAAATCTTCTCTGTCATGTTCTTAAGAATTTCTAAACTTCTGAGAAATGAAACCATCCCTTTCTCTCACTCAATTTCATAAAAGTTACCATTTCCTATAATATATTTTATGGTGTGCTTATGCAGGAATAATATGTATTTATAGGACACTCATAATTCTGTAAGCATTACCCAAAGAATCAGTGTGGGGAAAATAAGGATGGGAGTACATTCACCTACTTATTGGATTTCTTCTCACAGTTTATAAAACACATAATGTCCAGACCATAACATCAGTGGGAGCACAGGGTCAGCTCTGTAGCCAATAAAAGCAAGTGAAGTTCAAGGAATTCCAGTCCTTTTATCTGTGTGCAGTAGTTGAGACTTGCTCTCAAGTCAGAAACATTTGTCTTCCTCAGAAAGAGAAAAATCCTGCTGTCAAAGTGTTGCTTCATATTGTGTTTTCCAAAACAAACAAACAAAAAGAAGGCTCTGAGGTTCAGTCTGAATCCCTAACCTGGCGTCAAGCCTAGTTCTACATATCACTGTCTTGGTTTTTAGTATCCAGAGTCAGTTTGTCACTGTGTGGGTGTGTATTCTAAAGCCTCTATGCCATTTTTTCCCATGAACTGCTCACAATGGCACATTAGCAGCTATTGTCTAAGGGACAGCACACCCCTCAGGCTGCAGGCTGGGTGTTTTGGAACTTCTGTGAGATAAGGAAATTCTTCTGCCTCCACACCCACCTGAGGGGTCATATCTGCTAATGGCCCATCAGGGGTATCAAAAATAGGCCATTGTTTATCTCACAGAGTAAATCACCCATTGTTTAAGTCTCCGCCCTGGGGGAAGGACTGGGTGGAGCCTAAGTGAATATAAGCAGAGGATTTTTGGGCCTAGGGAACTCTCTTCAGATCCAGAAGAGGACCCGAACCACGAGCAGACTGCGACTGCCACCAGACTGCAACCATCACTCTCACCAGCAGAGGATTTCAACTGCTCTTCGGAGGGACACGCCAAAGCTTTTT
>VXAU01004949.1:191024-246386 GCA_013399695.1 Formicarius rufipectus
AACTTAGACAATCACTTAATCGGTGGCCCAGCAGGGAGTGAGCCTACGTTTTATTTGGGATCAGAATGAGCAGTCAGAGACAAGAAAAGGTGTGAATCTCTTGAAACAATTCCACATAGCTAATTCTCTGCTTCAGTAAATGCTGGTAATTTAGCTCAACAACATCTACAATTCAGAAGTTGTGACTGGTCCATAACACTAGGCAGAGATATAGCTCAGATTTTGCCATTCCCTCCAAAATTGTGATGAAAATCCTTTATATTTGACCCATGTGTTTGGGAGTCCATGGGCAACATCTCCTTGAAAGTTGAGGTGTTTAGGCAAATTGTTGTTTGGGTTTGTAACTGAGAAACTAGTGATTCTTCATGATACAGAAATTCTTCTAGTATGTTTACTATCTATTAAGAATACTGTATTCTAGCAAATCTGAAAGTTAGTTCAAAATAGTGGCAAAACACACATGGCTTTGGGCAGAACTGAGTCAAAGTCAGTAAGGAAAGTAACTCTTTGGCAGACCAGAGATGCAGGGAGGACAGTGTGTTTGATATGGGATCCTCAACTCCACTGTGATACAAGCACTACAATGCCTCTAAAACAACTGTGTCAATGAGTTACCCTGGAACTTTGTTCCTGTAAGGGTTTGGCAACAGTCCCTGAGCTGTTCTCAGTTTGATTACTGCCACCTTTCCCAGCTAGGCTTTCATGAAGACCTTAGATTTCCAGAGGCTCAACTGGTACAAACTGAAGAGGCAAGAGAGTGTAGCAGCTCAATTAGCTAGTGGGAGGCTGAGCACAGAAGGTCCTCCTGACACTTGAGAGCACAGTGCTTTAGAAGAGTAATATCAACTTATTCACTGTTCTGAGAGCTGCCTCAGATATCAGTGATGCAGATGTCAAGACCTGCAATCAGCCACTGTCCACCTGCTTTGCAGCGAGGCAAAACAGCAGACGTGAAGAACAGCTGGGCAGCTGAAACCAGCTGAGTGTTTCTGGCTGTACAGACACTGCTTTTGGCTGGCACCTCCTGCCCTCCAGCCACTTGTGATTACACTCAGTGTAATCACATATACTGTCTTTACAGTGGAGGGAATGACATTGGGTTTGCAGAATTAAATGGTACTCGTGTATTGCAAGATAGTGTAACGATTTCTCCTTGTCTGCTGCCCTAAAACATCAAACAGTAGAAGCAGAAGTCCTGATGTTGTCACTGTCATAGAAAAGCTAGGAAAGGTGTCAGAGGGCAGTGGGGCCAGGATTAAACCCATCACTTTCAGTAGATGAGGGAATTGTAGTAACCTAGACAGTGGCTCCAGGGATCCCTGTTGCCTATAGCACAGCTGGCATCATCCTATCCTGGTCAGCACCCATTCAGAGCACTGCTTTTACTCCTCAATTCCATGAGATTTTACTGCTGAAGAAACAGCCTTTATGAGACTAAAGGCTTTATTTCTATTCTTAGCCACAAGTGCTCCCCCTCAGCAGTTCTTCTTTATGGGTTGAAGTGCTGCTGAAACCATAAAAGTCGAGGGATTTTGTTGCTTTGTTTGCCCGGGATGAGAATGAGATGGCAGCTTTTGCAGCCACACTCTGGCCATTTTCTTCCTGTCAGAGTGCAAATGCCAGCTGAGGTCTGGCACCTTGTTTTATTGTGTGAAGACTGGTTAGAGATTTCTCAATTAGCTTTAAATTAACTCCCTCTTGTCATTATGAGTTCCCTCAGGATGGATATGAGGGTGCTCTCAAAAACGTCGTTAGTCAGCCTGCCTGTGTGTCCACTATCTGAGCACCTACCAGACTGCATCTGCCATTTCTCATCTCCAGGTTTAAAGCTTTAATTAGGAACCTCCTGCATATCTGGCCTTCACAAGCGCCATCTGGCACTCTGCAGAAAATATACTCTGTTTTAGTTACTGGCAAATCCCAGGAAGGTAATTTCTGTGTGTTAGATGCAGGGACTGGAGGCACAGAGGATGGGGGTAAAAACTTCCAAAGCATTTCAGAGCAGAAAGAATCTAATGGGAAAAGGAACTCTGCATCCAAGTTTGTGTTAGCACTTACAGTATTTATGAAGATGAAGCTTTATGCAAACATCTTCATTGTTGTGACTTCTACATAAGGACTATACTGCAGCATGCTGGAGAATGACCAGGTTTACCACTTCCCAGGCCAGAACTGGAAAACACAAGACTATTTCATTTGTATGTCTTTCCTTTTCAGTGTGTATCATCACCAAGATTCAACTTTTTTTTTTCCTCAGTATTTGCAGCCATATAACGGGTTTTGTTACAAGCTAGGGCATGTCTGCTTAAATGAAATCCTTGAACTCTCTCCAGTTTTGTAATACCCTCCACTCAGGAATGTCTGTAACTTTTTCATCATAATATGTACAACTTTCATTTCTATCACTCCTTCTAATAGAACACTAAGCTGTTGATTCTAATTCTAAATACTCAACTGTAGCTATAGAGATGCAACTCTGGTTAACGAATCTCTGAAAGAAGAACAGCAACCACTCTATCCAAAGTCTTGAAAGCCTATCAGAAGGTGCTTGCCTGTGGTTGCCTGCAACAATTGTCAGTCCAAGAGATAACATTTTCCGAGGCATGTCTTTAGACATTCCCCATTAGATGGGGAACTGCACAGACATTGACTTGTATTTGTAATGTCTCTCCCTCTAATAGTCTGCTGTAGAGATGAACTGTGATTGCTCCAGCCTTGCGTATTACAAAAAACCCACAGCAATGGAACAAAAATATATCCCAACAAGAGCTGGCTGCTGAGAGGCCAGATTTATTAATTGTAAATTCAATGACAGCAAGCAGCACAATGAAAGACACCACCCACAAGATCTTTTTCAGTGCTGCAAATTATACAGAAGGAAATCTGGAGTTTTAACAACTCAATTCTCCTTCAACAAAAGCAGCATGAGTCCAACTAGAAAAGTCAAGAAAATACAATTAGGATAGAGGGACAAAACCTGAGAATAATAAGTAGCACTTGAAAGGAACATTGGAAGATACAGACGTGGTTGGATTAAGTTTCTTTTTGCAGGAAGTACTTTAAAAGGTGTCTCTTCTTGGGGTTTAATTTGGAATATTATCTCTGCATGGGGCTAGTGAAGACAGCTTTTAGATATGCCAGCTTTCACAAAAAGTAGCAAAAAGGTTCTATTTACTTGCAGTCATTTTTAAGGGTACATGCAGTGCAAGGAAAAGTGTTCAGGCTAAGCTATAACTGAGCATTAGTTTCTCTCAACCCTCCTTCTGATCTTGTGTTTAAGCTTGTTTTCTTCTGACATCAGCTGCAATATTGCTACAGTGACATATTTTATGCTGGAATTGGCTATACTTCCATGATTAAAGTATTTTATATTGAAAAGAACTGCAGGATCACTAGCCTAATGTGTGCTAAAATATTATGAACATTCAATTTGTTTTGTATTTTGGATGTAAATTCCATAGGGACCATTGGTTTCAACCCTGAGGGTTTAAATCCCCAGGTGATAAAAATCTCCATACAACCTTTAGCACTGAGGAAAGCAAAAGACATTGGGCCATTATTCTTTGTGGTTGCACAGAGAGGGGAAAGAGTTACTCTTTTCTCATCCTTAATTTGGTTTCCTGGTATCCTCTGGGGAGCTCTGTGGGGCCACTTCAGACACACACGAAAATGGCACTCGAGGTTTAGGTCTCCAAAATTCACCTTCAGTGTCTCCTCACCAAAGCATTTGGACGGAGGCTTTTCAGAAACTTCCACAGTAGGCAGGCAGGGTCTGGTGGGTCCCTGCTCACTTTGTTGAAAACTCACTCCTAATTGCAGGCAGTAAATGGTCTGGCAAAACTACTTCCTTCTCCTCCCATGGAAACACTCACGCCTTTGAACTCTCTGAACGCAATCAGAGGTCAAAGTCTTTGTGACCAGTCTTGACACTATAGTTTCAATGGCATTTTGCCTGGAGGTATTAACATGTTCTTGTCTCAAGTTGAGCTAAGAGGAAATTTATTATCTCCTGTTGTTCTGTTGATCTAGTGAATGGCTCTTTAGGAAACAATAGAGAAAATTCTTATTAATGGTGAACATGTCATCCATTATAAACCACCATGCTTTCAAAGAGATCAGAATTTTATGAAATGTATAAGAAAATGTTACTTTGACCATAATCATCAGTCTTAATCATTTACCACAGCAAGAACTTTGTTGGTAAAGGCATGCAGCTCACAGATGCATGGTAAAAAGCAGTGACAGCAAAACGGTTTTTTAAGTGAGGATTTTTGCCACAAAATAACATTCACTGGAATGTTTGGCTAAAATACTGCACAGATAAATTGAGCCAAGTGAAAACTGAGGATTTTATGTCACTGGTGCAACGAGAAGATATCTTGATTGCTTTTTAAAAGACTTAAAATGTACTAATGTTATCTGAAAAGAAAAAAAAAAACACAACAGTTTTCTTGGAATATGAGGCATTTTTTGGAACTCAAACAGCACTTACAGTGCTACTCCTATTACAGTATGAACAATTTCTCCTCACCTCTTACCATACTGTATGGTTTTTCACATCTGATTTATCACATTCTAACATAATGACTCAGCTGTATTTCTTTCATACAGTATTCTATTCACTCTCAAGGGAAAGAGGAAGCAATGCAGTGGCTGTGCAGAGACCTCTTTCAGTTACAACAGAGAACAATTAACATTACCTCATTAACTTTTGTGGTTCCTTGAAAGAAAAAAAATCCTGATTTTCCTCTCTCCATCTGCCACTATTATTCAGGACAGACGGTTGGGTGAGAAGCGAGTTGTTATAATTTGAACAAAATCTTCAGGGCAGAAATCCATGACTGCTGAAATGACTGCCCAGACTACCCTCCTGCTCCCAAACTGGCAAACTTGGAAGGAAAAACCCCATTTCTACATTGTTAATAAGGAAGGAGAATATCTAATTCTCTCTGATTTTTTTTTTAAAATGGTAACACAACTGAAACACTTTCATAAAATCCCAGAAGAGATGAAGCACAGCTTGTACCCCAGATGGCTGGCAGGATGCATCATACTCTTCCTGCCCCTGAATCCTGAGCTACAGACCTTTGGTCAGTGGAAACAGGAGCATGAAGAGCATGCAATGGACACAGCTGAAAAGCTGAGATTATGACCCCATCTATGTTTAGGTCATGTATTATAGAGAGTCAGGGACCTCTGAGTTTTCTGAATACAAGGGTCTGCTAATACTGGGGCTGAAAGGGGATGTGTATATCTGTCAGCTGAAGGAATGGCCAGTCATCAATCACTGCCTACAGACCATCCCAGGAGATGCAGGGTATGACTGCACTGCACTGGGAAGAGGCATTCTAGCATTTGACCCCTTCCAGTGCTAGTGTTGGTGTAACTTGAAGATGCTGTCTCAGGCTTAGAGAGCCTTTCAAGATATGGTTCTGTATGGGACTTTGGCTGTTATGGCCCTTCAGCATATCTACCATCTATGAGATCACTGTAAATGAAACAAAAGAACATTACAATATATACTGTCCTCTGTCTCCATATTTCTTGAGTTACAGTGAATTCACTCCAAGTACGGTATAGCTGCACAGTGAGTTAGGAAAACATTCAGCGTATGCATTCCTAGATAAATTTATTATCAACATTCTCAGTGGTCTCAGTGTAAGTCTCTAAGTCATTGTCTAGTGGTTTTCTCTGGAACATGGGGAAAAATGGCAACACTCAAATGAGGCACTTCATTACCTGTGAAGTTAGTGCCTTTCAAGTCCTGGTATGCAACAGGGCACAGCTGTTTAAGATAACCATTGAATGCTCTGGATCCTTCTTAATAAGTGGGTAAATACATCAAACATCCCACCACCATATCCGCAGCCCAGTAAGGACCAATATCTAAATTCTTAGGTGTTTGTTCCTGGTGAGGAGTTGTCCTTTGGAATGCACAGCTATCTTCCAATGTGCAGTGCTACACTCCTACAAAATCTGTCTGAAGGAAAGTTCATATCAACACTTTTCTTCCACTAAGACTTAACCTAGGATTAATCTTACTTAGAATCTAGTTCAGTAAAGCATATAAGAAACTACTTAATTTAACGCAGACGTGTATTGCCCTTGTTTTCAAATATTTGGGGAAAAACTCAGACAAACAGACTTAGTGAAAATACTCCTTCAGAGGAGTATCAGAATAGTTACTCCAGAATAGTAACTTGAGAAAAAAAAATGGAAAAAGTACAGTGAAAAATCAAAAAGAGAAAAGTACATCTATTTTTACCATTTAAAAAGAAATTTTATTATTATGTGTCCCTATTGTAGTTAATTCCCAGAATTTTTGAGTAAAGAAAGGCAGCTATTGTCATTGTTTGCAGATTAGACTCTGATTTACTCTGATTTTTATTAACAGAGTGTTACTGAAACAGCAATGCTAAAGGAAATTCTCTAATACACGGATAATTTTTCAAAACTGAACAAAATTTTACCTTCATGGGAGAAGACATAGCCATAAAGAGATTACTACTGTTTTTGAGGCTCTAAATTTGACCTAGTGAGTGAAAACTGTCAGGTTTTGAATGTGTCCTTGCTATTTATCCTCCATCATTTTCTGTCTGGATGAAAGTCATATAAAAAATAATGAAATAACAGATTTTAATTTTTTAAAAAGAATTACATATTTTCTCACTCCTTCAGTCTGCTGAGAAGCTCTTAAGGATTACTCTAGGTGTATTGGAATCCTTCTGTGACATCATTTTTAACACCATGCCTAGGAAAATCAGAGATGAAATTACTCAAGAGCTCCTTCTGAGTCTTTCCAAACTACAAAACTACACTGACACTCACTTTCCCTCCCCTTCCAGCTACAAGCCTGAAAGGCAAAGATCACACGTTGAGATAAGAATAATTTACTGGAAACAGCAATGATATAAGAAGTAGAACAGTAACAGCAAGGTGGACAAAATGCAAAATGGTCACCAAGCTCAGGACTATGAAGCAGTGGCAGGCAAACCCTCCACCCACTCCCTTCCCCCTGAATGTTCTTTTTCCTTGTCCCTGGCAATGGCATAAGATAGTATTGAATAACACAATGTCCTGGTCACACTCCCTCCTGCTGATCTGGACCAGAACCAGTATATTATCTACTCCTTATTCTATAGCATCTGCATCATGCCCAGATCCAATACCTTCCCACTATATACATACACAAATACAGAAATACATACAAGCATCGGTATCATTTTTGTAGTCATTGGCTGTCCCTCCAAGATATATATTACATTCATTTAGTCCATGACTGTAGGTTCTATCTATCCTACATGTCTTCCAGGGCAGGAGACCTGGTGTGATGTTAGCTGGTTGCAAGTCGCAACAGGACCTCATGACTGGTGTATCTGGAACAGTCCATCTTAACTGTTTGTGGTAGTTATGCCATACGTTGGCAGTATCATTCAGAAACCAATATTACACATACCATTCAACATTACAGACTGTTCTCACCTAAAAATAAAATCTTCTTGAGGTACACATCGTATTTGCCCACCTCTCTCCATTACCAACCAAGCGAACTCAGAACTTTGAACAGCCAGTCTGGGTTTGCCTTTGCTTGAGGAATCACTAATGCAAATTGTCTTCCCTAACACATTCCTCATATATACCACAAGGACTTTATACCCTTCTACAATACATGAAGGTTTAGATGGGGCAGGACCAGCTCAATTGGTGGAGCCCGTAGCATAAACTAACCAGGTGGCCTTCACTAAATATAGATCCCAATGCTTGAAGGTCTCACCATCACATTCAATGCCATTTTTAACAGCCTGTTTTACTGTTAAATTTTCCCAGAGGCTGTTCCATGATAGGGAATATTATATACTACTCAATACTGTGCTCTCTGGGCCAGGTGTCTGTGAGGCTATTTTTGAAAAGGGTCCTGTTGTCCAATTCAGTTCTTTCTGGGGTGCCGTGTCACCACAGAACTTGGTTTTCAAGGCCCAAGGTGGTCTTTCAGGCAGTGGCATTAGGCACAGTATACATCTCCAACCATCCAGTGGTTGTTTCCACTCTTGTCAGCATGTAGTTTTTGCCTTGGTGAGTTTGTGGCATTATGATGTAATCAATCTGCTGGGACTCTCCATATTTATATTTTGACCACCATACCCCATACCACAGGGGTGTTACTCACTTGGCCTGCTTCACTGCAGTCCATTTTTCACAATTATACGTAACCTAGGAGAGAGTGTCCACAGTTAAGCCCAAACTTTGATCTCATGTCAATCTCTATGTTGCATCTCTTCCCTGATGACCCAAGGTATCACGGGACAACCAAGGCAGAAATAAATCACTCTTATATTGCTCCAAATCCACCTGAGACATTTTAACCTTATCAACTTGACTCCCCAAAGTGCCCCATGACTCACTTCTGGGGCCTTCCACCAGAGGATTGCACAAGATCAACAGTGTTGCAACAGACTGTGCAAAATTACCTCTCCAGTGGAAATATCTGAATGCTACATCTAAACATAAATTTATTATAATGCATTGAACTCTGTGTTTAGCAGGTTTTCCCCCACACATCATATATAAAAGTTGCGACCATCATTTTGAGCAGTGAACATTGAAATTACATCAATCAATCACATCTTGTTTCTGGACCCAGGAGAGGTGATACCTTTCTACTCATCCTTTATTTCTCCTTTTTTCTTTTACTTATACGTTTTCTTAAAGGTTATTTTTATGCTTTTATATTGCTATAGATAATAATAACCAAAATGGCTACATACCTGCTTTCCATTGCAATCAAATTGTTCTAAAATAAACCCTACATACATTTATAAACTCTGATAGCTCAGTGCTTTTTCACTCTAATCCACCAAAAGGAATCTATCAACAAGAACCCGGGTTGCCCTCACCTTCTGGGGCAGGTTGTAACACTGGACCAGTCACAATGGGTGTTTTTGCCATTCATTCCCAGTCAGAATCACTTTGGCTTCCAGTACAGTCAGCTGCTGGGAACTCCCTGTCACCCCAGAAATAAAAATGGATTGGGGTGCACTGTGTGCCAGTGTCAACAAAAGCCTTATACCCTTGTGTGTCTGATGCGCCAGACCATCGGCTCCACGCAGTCAAATAGAGCCCCTCTGTTTCTGGGTATAATACTCATTGATCACTTCTTGTAAATATGTACTGGAGGTTCCTTCAAGAGAATTGGATGCAACATAAACTATTCTGTCTGAGGACTTGCCCACTGCAAGTTGGAGCAGCATTTATCCTTGAAGAATGTCTTACATTGGTTCTTCCTCTCAACTCATGCACCCATGCTGCTAAGACAGAGGTCAATTTTCCATCCCATTTCCTCATGTCCTCTCTGTGTTCAAGCTAGTAAAGCTACAAGTTACCTCATGGTGTGTACCCTCTCTGTCAAGCAGGGGTATCCTTGCTCCCAATAGCAGAGACTCTGGTCCATACTGGTGGTGTATGGGACATGTCCTTTCTAGCTTGGTCAAGTATTTCAAATCTGTTCACAGCCTTGCACAGTCTTTCCAGGGCTGAGAGGTAGATAGGAAATAAAAAAAAAAAAAATCTTCTTATTGCCAGAGTCAGTCACTGGAGTACAGTTTACTCTCCTTCTTTCATTGACATCAAAACCAATGAGTTTGCGTACAATGAGGGCACACTCTGTACAAACTTCTGCAGAATGGCTTTTTTACACTGGAGCTCATCTGAATCTCTATAGATTACCTTCATCACAGCTGATTCTCTCAGGTACTGGATATCTTTCTCCATGGTGACCCGCCTGCACGGGTGAACAATTAGATCATCCTTCAGAGAATACCTTTCCTTCACACTTCACCGGAGTCATCTCCAGAGGCTGAGATTCTGTCCTCTTCCCAATCCTCTGTCAGTGCTCCCATCCTAGGATAGGGATTCCAGTTGCTTAGCTTCACTTCCATCTAGTGTCGTATTGTAGGCTGCAATATCTCCACTTTGGAGCAGCCAGGTCACCAGGGGCTCACTGGACTGGTGACTGAACTCTTTTTGTGTACCTTGCAGCTCACCCAGGGGTAGGAATCAGATGATTATCTCTGGCCCTACCTCTTCCTCCTGTTCTGAGTGCCCTGCTTCCTCTTCATCCCTCACTATGTGAACTGATTTGGTCTTGGATTTCTTTTTCTGTATAGGTGCAAGTTGTCCCTCTGGTTCAGCTGCAGTTTGAGAGACCCCAGTGCCTGTTAATCTGCTTTCCTCTTCCTCCCCCTGAAGGTGAAGTCTAGTGATCATTAATGATAGTCAGGGCCCAGCACACTGAGATAAGTTGCTCCTCTCTGGAGTTGCCACAGCATTCTCCTTGGAAACATTCTGTCACTTTAGCAGGGTCCTGTTAGTTGTTAAGGAGTGAACTTCCAAACAATTGGAGCAGAGAATTTCCCCAAAAACGGGCCCATATTCTCCCACATTCCATGCCACTTATGACTATTCACCCTCAGGGCAGATCTTCTTAATTCTAAACATGGTGCAGAGTGCACTGAGGAGGCTCAGCAGACTTAGCAATAAACCCATGCTTTCCTTAACATCCAAAGGGAATTCAGAATTCTCAAAAGCTGAAGAAGGAAAAGGAGGTGAAAATCTGGGGGAAATCATCCTCCCCTGTTCTTTTCACAGGCTAAGTATGATTCAACAATGAGTTCCCACAGGTATGTCCCAAGGCTAGAAGAGGAGAGCCACACTGAATACATATCGCAAATGACCCTCATTGTCCTGGATGTAATCATGCTGTAAACTGATATCACACAGTACAGCGACAAAGCAATCCTGATTCCTCTCCATGCTCTGAAAAAGATCCCCTAGAGAAGTACATATGGAAATATATCTACAGGGTTGGGTACCACACCACATAAACAGATCAGACAACATGATGACCAGTGGCTCTGTACTGAACACACAGATGCCTAGATCAAATTTGATTCCAACCTGCACTGGGCAATCTGTTATTACCTCAACCCTTCATGCCCCACACTGGCGACTGAATAACTCTTTTGTGGTTTAGGAATGGCACTCCCCAGCTTAGTGCTCCCATCAAAACAACTCCAGCACTTGTTTCCCTCCTCCTCCAGCTGGAAGCATGAAAGACAAAGATCATGGATTGAAATAAAAACAATTTACTGGAAAAAGAAATGAGATAAGAAAGTGAACAGTAATGGCAACAGTACTAAAAAACAAAGTATAAAAAGAGGGAGAGTTACATGCAAAATGCTCAGCAAGCCTGGGATAATGAAACAATCGTGGACAGACCCTCTGCCGGCAATGTTTTTCTTTTTGAAAGGGATGTCCTTTCAAGAGAGTCCCTTTCGCCTGGCAATGATGTAAGATGATATTGAATAACATAATGTCATGGTCACACCCCCCTGATCTTTGCCAAAACAAGGACACAGATATAGAGAACGCCTTTTAATCACCTATCCATTCATAATTAATATTTTTAGTAAGAGAAGCAAGAGACTCAGTATCAGTTTCAGCAAGGTAGTACAGATCATAACTCTCATATTTATTTTGTTTATGCAATTAAGGTTTGGATGTGACTAAAAAAAGAGCAGCACAGCAACAGCAACACTGCACTGCATATGATAGAAGATACAAAATTAGGAAATATATGTGGAAGCTAAGAGGAATTCAGCATTTGCTGTCAAAACCAGAATTCACGTGGAGATCATTACAATTCAAACAGCTATTTGCCCTGACTTTTTCAAAGACCAGAATAAAGTAGGCTGATTGGATTCCCCTGGGAATCTGGCATTCATCTGGGGAGGCTTTAGCTTTGTTAACTGTCCATGCACTAGCAAGTGTTCAAACTGGAGTAATAAGGTTTGAATTTCCAGGGTCAGCAGGCCAAAGCAGAGTGTATTTTTAAAAGAAAAGAATGTTTTATAAAGCAATTAATGAAACTCATACCCTAAAGTGGCATCTGTTCCATTTATTTTAAAAAAGGCCTTGCCGAGTATCAGCAAATTGCCTGTTTCTTTGTTTGGGTTTATTTGAAAATGTATCTAATTGTAAAAGGGTCTCCAGAGGACTGCCATCAGGTAGAGCAGTCACATGTAATTCTCCTGGGCTGGCTTTGTATAACAAACCATATGATGCATTTCACTGAAACTGAAAACAAACCTGCTATAGGAAGGTGACAGCCATGCATTCTCACTTTCGGGTAGCTTGGTGTTACCAGACAGAGCAAGATCTTGTGTAGTCCCGATTTATAAAAACAAGCACTAATTATGTTCTATTGCTACTATTGGTTTGATTATTTTTTTTAATCTTTTTTGTAGTTGCAATAATCCACCAAATGAGAAGTATCACTGGAGATTATGTTTTAGGACTTCTCAGTCAGATAAGAATTGTAATTACATGGACATTAAATTTATTAATCATCTATGACTATTGTTTATGCATCTGAAACAATGTCTGGCTTGCTTCTTTATGAGTTACACCGTAACCTTTTATGCAACCACCTTTAGCTTGATCATACAGATCACTGTAAGTCAACAACATCTTTAATTTGCCACGGAGCAAGCCTTTTCTTTGTAGATATGCTGTAAGTTACATATAGCTTGTATAAATCAAATAAACTACTGGGCATTGTCAAGATTTAGGTTTGTGCTGCTGTTCTCACTATTCCACTATCTCACTATTTTCAAAGAAGGCTTCAGTCTCACAGTTAACAGTTAAAATAAACAGCATTAACAAATTGTTACAAATTTGTAATAGAAAGTAAAAAGCAAAATAAATATACATTTTCATCTTAGAAAATATTTGTTTACATTTCCCAACACAATTTGATAGAGTGTGATCACTGACATCACTTATTTCAGGCGCTGATGCAGATTTAGCTGCACTGTGCAGATAAATTAAGGCCACACATTCATAACCTGACCTCTGTACCAGAGCTTGTGGAAGGCTCTGAGGAGACTCCATGAGGAGACTCCATGCTTGTGTGATCTGAGTGTCTGCACAGGTAAAGATCAGAGAATATTTTCAGGACTACACTATATGTTACCTGCAGGATCTGTTTTATAAATAAACATAAGGATTTCTCTCCTGTTAAACTCTACATAACAAGGTACCAGCATATTTTCTCACATATTTGTCTAGTTCTTAAGGTGACAGTATAAGAACCACATACACGACAGTTCACTCAATCTGGTGTTAATGCAGGAGTTTACCCAGTCCTCACAACTGAATCAGATCCTTAACATCTGCAAGTAGGACATGTTACCATGTCCAGCCAAACTTTTGCACAATAATTGATGCTAATAACACTGCAGAAAAAACACATCATATAGAACAAACTCTACCTGAAAGCACAAATCTGAGACCTTAATTTTTATTTGTTCTGTAGAGAATAGCTAGAATTAAAAACAAATATTAGGGGTTGTTTTTCAAATAAAGCTTGACCAGTTAAGTCCTGCTCCAGTGAAAATGGTGTTCAGTGCCTCAAGACTATCCCTTTGCTTGCTTACCCTTGGAAGATAACTTCTACTAATGACTGAAATGTATCCACTTTAGCAATTACGGTAGTTCAGCTGTGTGTGAGCCTGCTTGGAAGGTGCAGGTTTTGCCTGTTAGTTATAATAATCTTGCAGAAAGGTACAAAGAGTAGGAAGAGTTTTGATTACATTTTTTGGATTTGGAATAAATTAAATCTGAATTAAATAAGAGGCATGGACTTTTCAGGGTTAACTCACTTTGTATCAATAATTATTTCTTTTGCAATCACTGTCTAATCCTGGCAATGATGTTCTTTACTCATTATCAATAGTTAATTCTTTGGAAAATTGCATATAGAGGGTCAGCTTTGTTTAGCTATTTTTAAAATCTCTCCCTGTGGGTATAATTGAACAAAGCTACCTCTCAGCTAAGCTCCATGTTCATAACATAGTACAGAATAGCCTCCTGCCATGAAACATAAAAGTACTCAGTGTTTCTCCACCTTGGCTAAACAAACATCTTGTGCCTTTAGAACTATCCAAAGCCCAAAGCAGGACAGGTGAACTTGCCTCCATGTAATTTTTATACTAACCACAGAGCATCCTCCTCAGCTTCCAGAGGCAGAAGGATGGGGCACTCTTCAGTGTTAGATGTCAGAGCTGAAGGCTCCTACCCTTCCCTTTTGTCATCTCAACCAGAGTCAAAAGGAGGTAAAATGAAGGGTGTGGACTTGACGCAAAGAGCTATGATTTTCAGTCATTATCTTCAAAGCAGGCAGCATCTCGTCACCTGCTGTTTTAACTGCTAATTAAGGTAAGACACCTTCACTTTGATGTATAAGGTTGGCCAGCAGCATAGCTTCTCCATGGCATTGCTCACAGTATGAGGAAATGCTTAAGTCAAAGCTGTTCAATGTTTATTAATAGAACAAAGGAAAACACACCCATGTCTCACTTCTTCATGTACATAAAGAATTACCAAGGAATGCTGACCTGTGAATTTGCTTTTAAATAGCATTAATCACCTTATTGGAAAACAGGAAAATGTCATTGCAACTTAGGAGTTGTTGCTTCTTAGGATCCTCTCCTCTCACCCCAGATGAGAGGTCACTTCCAGTACCACAAGGACAATGACCTCACTGAATTTCTCCAAATACTGATGCAAAATGGAAAAGCTGCTAGTAGTTTATTTTTGTGTCTTTTCCAGATGGTATTGTTGCTGTTGGCCGAATGGTGTAAGTCGCTGCCTCTGGAGCCAGTTTCTCCTCTGAGGACGCCGGTTCGAATCCCGAGGAACTCGCTGTCACCGTCCGAGCGTGCTCTGCCGTGGCAAAATGAACCTCAGGAGTAAAGGGGGTGGGGCCAGTTCCGCGCACACTGTGTCTCACCTAAAAAATCCATTGCACAGGCTTATCCCAAGATCTTTGTTTGCGAAGTCTAGCAAACAACAACTGTTGCTGTAGAGCTGCAATTGGTATCACAGCATGGATCAGAGTATATCCCACGTGATCTGCTGTTATCCCATGTGAGTTGCTGGTTGCTCAGCAGTTTCCCAGGCTGGTGACTTAGGCACACATATAGGAGCTTAGGATGTCAATTTAAATTTAGTAATGCTACCTAATTGTTGGAACCCTATTTATATGAGCTTCAGCAGAATAACTGTATCCAAATATGGAAACCTTTTGTGAAAAACGACTGTTGTCCCTTACGGGCATGCCGCTTTATGAAAAATAACCCTTCCACAGGATTGAGGAATGACATCAGTAACATTGAATCAAATGAACTTCTTAGTTATCTTTCTTATGTTGCCTTTTTCCCTTATAACCATATCCTATAGCCAGTGCAAAAAAAAAATCCAGGTTACAGCAAGGATTTTTATGTTTAGAGGATACCAAAAGTCAGCTGTACTCAGGATTCTGGAATACCAAAGCTTCAACTGTGGCCAGTCCTACAGCTTGGCACCACTGAGAAGAGCCTGGATCCATCTTTTTGGCACCCTCCCTTCATATGTTCATAGACATTGATGAGGTCTCCTTGCAGTTGTCTCTTCTTGAGGCTGAACACGTCTAGCTCTTGCAGCATTCCCTCATAAGAGAGGCTCCAATTTCTTAATCAAATTTTTAGCCCTCTGATGTACCCACTCCAAGAGCTCCATGCCTCTCTTCTCCTGAGGAGTCCAGAACTGGACACAGCGCTCCTGGTGAGGCCTCACCAGGGCTGAGTAGAGGGGCAGGATCGGCTCCCTCAAGCTGCTGTCTGTACTTTTCCTAATGCACCCCAGGATCCCGTTGGCCTTCCTGGCCATGAGGCCTCCCTTCTGGCTCATGAACAGCCTTGTTGTCCACCAGGACCCCCCCAGTTCCTTCTCCACAGAGCTGCTTTCCAGCAGGTCAGCCCCAGCCTGTGCTGGTGCAGGGGGTTATTCCTCCCCAGCTGCAGGACCCTGCATTTGCCCTTGTTGAATTTCAGACAGTTCTGCCCATCTCTCCAACCTGTCAAAGTCCCTCTGAGGCACAGCCCTCTGGGGGTTTGACTCAGCTTCATCATCAGTGAGCTTTCTCTGTCAATACTGGGCCATTATAAAAACCTTAGGGGACATCACTAACAACAGTCTCCAACTAAACCCTGTGCCACTGATTAGGACCCTGTGGGATGTCCCACTCAGCCAGTTCTCAATTCACCACACTGTCCATTCATCCTGGTCCACATTTCCTGAGTTTACCTATGGAGATATTGTGAGAGACAGTGTCAAAAGCCTTGTTGAAATCAGGTAGACAATATCCACTGATCTGCCTTCATCCATCCAGGTAGTTGTTTCATTGTAGAAGGCAATTATGTTGATCAAATATGACTTACCTTTAGTGAATCCATGCTGACACTAATCCTAATCACCTTCATGTCTTCCATGTGGATAGAGAAGGTCTCCAGAATGAGGTGCTCAATCTCCTTTTCAGGAATTGAGGTGAGGCTGACTGGCCAGTGGATCCCTGGGTCCTCCTTCTAGCTCCTTTGAAAACTGTGGAGATAATTGCTTTCTTTCAGTCCTCAGACACCTCTTCTGATCTCCATGACCTTTCAAAGATGATTGTGAGTGGCCTAGCTATGGTGTTCTCCATCTCTCTCAGCAATTCCAGGTGTATCCTGTCAGAATCTTTGGACTTGTGAATGACAAGTTTGCTTAAGCGGTCTCTAATCCAATCCTCCGTCACCAAGGGAAGACTTTCCCTCCAGAAAATTTACCCTGGTCTCCTGGATGAGAGACTCCTGAGGGCTGATCCTGTCAGTGAAGACCAATGCAAAGAAGGTATTGAGCATCTCTACCTTCTCTGTGTCCTGTGCTACCAAGGTCACCTCTCCATTTACTAATGGGCCTGTATTATCCTTAGTTTTTCTTTTGTTACTGATATGTTTGAAAAAGCCATTTTTTAATCCTTGACTTCCTTGGCCAGATTTAGTTATAGACAGACCTTGACCTTTCTAGTCTCATTTTTACTTACTCTGACCACCTCTCTGTGTTCATTCCCGGTGGTATGACTCTGCTTCCATCTCCCATGTATTTCTTGCTTATACTTGAGTAATGAAAGGAGTTCTTAATTCTTCTATGGAGGTTTCTTGCCTCATTGCCCCAACTTCTTTCTCATTGGGATGCATCATTCTTGAACCTGGAGGAAGTGATTCTGAAATATTGACCAAAACTCTTGGTCTTCTTCCTTTCTGTTCCCATGGGATTCTTCCAACAAGAGGCTCAAGTTAGGTCTCCTGAAGTCCATGGTTGTAATCTTACTCATTATCCTGCTACTTTGTTGTTCAATACTGAACTCTATAATCACTATAGAACTCATGGTCACTATAGCCAAGGCTTCCCCTAATCTTCATTATTCCTGAGTCATTGGGAACAGGAGTTCATTATAATCTGTACAGCAAATCATAATGGATGTAATTCAAATTCCATCTTTATCTGCATTCCTGCAGAGTATCTTGTATTTTAATTCTAGGAAGAAATCAATTTCACTGAAAGTAGTTCAGACAGTGAGTTTTACATTTTCAACATCATTCCATTTGGGAAAGTACTGGTTTTGTTTTCATTGTTGCTCCTTCTAGCTAGAAAGACTTCTCATAGTCAAAAAAACCTACAAGTAGTATGACATACCCATAGACCTCCATGTAAATATGTGGATGAGGAGAAGCATAACACTGAAACTTTTTTCCTGCCATTAAGGCTGCATGTAGAAGGGTGAAAATTTTGTGTGGAATTGGGCTGAGATAAGCAACCTTCACTTGGGTCTAAAGGAACTCCCTAAAGACAAAAGCTCTTCCAGTAACATGTCAAATCACTAGGTTTATATGAAGGAAAATTTCTGGACTGAAAAAAAGTAGAAGAATCCTGCATAAGGAAATCTGAATACTATAGATGAAGGTAGCCCGTTGTCTAGAAACTGTAGCCAGGTTGTGGTATTTGTCTGACTTTAAGTGGGGAAATGGGTGCAAAGAGAATCTAGCTGCCTCTCAGACAGCTAGGTTTCACTTTCCTCTGATTTGGTTTTGGATTGGTTTTTTTTTAAATCACATTTTTATCTCCATTTGAGGATCGTTAATTACAGTTAATTGCACTCTCACTGGCCCAATATTTTAAGATGGTGACAGCAGGAATAAGTCAATATCTTTTTCTTCAATAATTCAAACAGTGCCATTCTTCAAGAAAATGTGACAAAATGACAGCCAACCCCTGTGATCCCTCCTTCTGACAAACCCTGCAAATCAATACAACCCATAATTTTTGTTCAATTTTTCTCTCAATATGAGCTGTTACTCTCTTACTTTGACTTCTATGAAATGAGCAAGTAAGTTGTCTAATTTCCTCTAAGTTTAGAGGAAAGTTGTTGGACTAGAAACCAAAGAAGGAGACAGACCTCCTTTGGACTCAAAATTTAATTAGGGTATGATAATAGCAAAGATGACAGTTCTTAACCACAATATAAATCTATATATATATCTTTTCAAGAGAAAACAAAGAAACTAGAACTAAACAACCAATGTGTGGGACAAATCCCCCTTGAAACCCCCTCAGTCAGCCCGTTGGGCGCAGCTATATTTATGGACAGCAGGTGGCTATGTTGCTCCTTGGTCGGTGCTGAGCTGACCACCCACCCTGGGGGTGGGTGGAAAAAGTTTTGGTGTGTCCCTCTGAGGCTGTGGAGTCCCTCTGTGGAGTAGGTGGGAAGAAGCCGCGCTGGGAGGGGAAGAACTGGGATCCTTTTTCCGTGGTCTGTGGCTGAAGGATGAATGCCACTCTGAGCTGGAGCCACCAGTGCTGCAGGAGCTTCTTGCGCCTGGGCCGGCAGAAGCTGGCCCCCTCAGGAAGCCCAATGCGAAAGGTCTCAGCTAGTGAAGTCTCTCTCCCTCTTGAGCACCGGGAACCCTGAAAAATCCAGGGATTGGAAAACAGGAGGGAAAAGAAGGAAGAAGACCAAAACCCGTAGGGCAAAGGTTTCCCCGAGAGCTGTCTCTCTCCCTTTCTCCTGCAGCAGTTCCCTTCCTTCCCCCACAAGCCAAAAAAAATCAAAAAGTGTCCCCTTCCCTTACCCCACCCCAGTGATTTAAGGTTGCTAAACAACCCCCTTTCAGCAATGATTCACCCTTTGATACGTGCAGTGGGGAAAATGAGGGCCATTAGCCACTCGTTTTGTTGGTAGGAGAAAGGAAAATTCTACCCGCTCCTAAGAAAACTATAACAAAGTGAAGTCAGATCCTTAGCAGTGTACTCCAGCAGCTTTTTTACCGGTAAAAAATGCTGCATACAGCCATGAGAGAAATACAACCAGCTCAGATGGATGAGAACCTCATTGCAGGCTGTGCCAAGACTATGCCACTGCCTGTCCTCCCCTCTGGTGGGTGACTGGACAGCAGCAGTGTTGCCAGTGCCTGTCCTTGGATGACTACTGGGGGTTTGAGTCACATGCTCTACTCTATAACATCACCCATTCCAAAGCCAAAGCGACACGCACAGTGCCATTTGCAAGCATGTTTTAACAGTCTTGTTTTTCACATTTTACACTCTTGATACCTTTCTACAGCCCCTTCAGTATTTTTTCTCTTAGCAAGGAAACCCATGACCTGTCACTGTCTATAAAAGATGCAAAATGATAATGGCATAAGCATCATGATTGGCCACAGTTGCAGGGCATTGGCTGTTGGCTGCACTTTTTGTGTGGACCCCAGCCTCGGCAGGTGTTAAGGACCGAGTACAGGATTCTGCATGTGGGTTGGGACAATCCCAAGCACAAATACATGTTGGATGAAGAATAACTTGAAAGCAGCCCAGAGGAGAAGGACTTGGATATGCCAGTTGACAAGAAGCCAAACATGACCCGGCAATGTGCCCATGGAGCTCAGAAAGCCAATTGTATCCTGGGCTGCATCAAAAGAAGCATAGCCTGCAGACCAAGGGAATTGATTCTGCCCCTGAACTTTGATTTGGTGTGTTCCCGACTGGAATACTGCATCCAGCTCTGAGGTCCCTGACATAAGAAGGACATGGACCTATTGGAGGAGTCCAGAGGATACCCATGAGCGTGACCAAAGGTGTGGGACATCTCACCTATGAGGACAGGCTGAGAGAACAGAAAGCTCTGGAGAGACCCTATAGCAACTTCCAGTACTGAAAGGGGACTATAAGAGTGTAAGAGAAGAACATCATACAAGGGCATGTAGTGATAGTACAGGTGATTTTAGATTAGCTATTAGGAAGAAATTCTTTATGGTAAGGGTGGTGAGGTACTGAAAGAGTTTGCCCAGAGAAGTCATGGATGCCCCATCCCTAGAAATGTTCAAGGCCAGTTTCAGTGGGTCTTTGGACAACGTGGTCTGGTGTGAGGTGTCCCTGCCCATGGGCGGGATATTGGAAAGAGATGATCTTTAAGGGCTCTTTCAACCCAAACCACTCTATGACTCTCAATTCTATGACATCCTCAGTCTCTCCAGAACTGAACCAGGAGTTGAAGAGGCACATACCCACCCCATTGGGATGCCAGGCATCAGTGTCAGTATAATAGTTTTGTTTAACTGTAAGAAAATACAAGGATCTCTAGAACATAATTCGGGGGGGGTGGGAAAGAAGACAAAAAAAAGGAAAAAGAGCTATTTTAGCTGGTTAACATCAATCCTATATCACACTACTGGAATCGTAAAGATCTCCGTTCTTAATTCCTGAAGAGAGTACCAAAGGAACTGATACTTCAGCCTAAAGGACAGTCACTGCTACTCAGCAAAGCAAGGAAAATAAAAGATACTCAAAAAGCTCTTTACATTTAAGTCATCTCAAAATGGCTATTTCAGCCTGATCCCCAAAGACCATTAGAACAATCTAGAGGATGATCTATATTCACTGCCCATGTCAAACAGAAAAACTATTTATGGTAAGTGAAAACAAGGTGCATGTGGTACACCTAACAGCTTTACCAGCATCCTGTAAAGAGATTCCTCCCTGTGGAGGAACACCAGCAAGCAGCCACGGCTCTGCTGAGATGAAGGAGTTCCAGCTGAGGAAGCCATTGTCTGGTGTTTGTATTGGCCCTGGTCATCTGAAAAGGGAAAGGAGCTCAGCATTTAGGTTTCTAGTGTTTCTGGAAGAAGAAAAGAGAAAAAAATATGGGCAGGCAGAATTAAACTCACCCTCAAATCTCCTGGCTGTCACATTTGACGGGGTGGCTAATACAAAAGAAAAGCAATCAAGACCCAGGAATCCCTGGAGCAGAGTCATAAAAAGGTCTAGAAAATATGCTGTCTTGGCTGGAAGGGCTCCCGCCTGCCACACTGGTCATGAAGGTGAGAGACCTGCCAGGAACAATCTGTGCTGGAGCAGGGTGACAGAATTCAAAATTAGCTACTCAGTGATGTGTAAGGCTTCTGACAATCCTCAAGCTGCTGGTTTTTAAACAGGCTGTTCAGGCAGCACTGCATCTGAACTTTCCATGCTAAATCTTGGGCTTTGGTACTGTGACTTTGATCCTCCCTCATGTGCTGTCATGCAACAGTGTATTTTCTCTCACAATCCACATATGCAAATAAATATGAATAGGTGGCCCATCTTCATGCTGCACTGTACTTGGTATAGGTACTTTGACACATGTGCAGTATTTGGTCTGAAAGAAAACCCAGAAGGAAGGAGACTGGAGCCATGGAGCTATAATTCTTTTCACTTCCATAACCAGCTGTTCCAGTGGTCTTCAAAGTGCATGTGAATGAGATTCAGGGATTTGCTGCTACACATTCACTTTTCTGCCAGCCAGCATTATTCTGTTATCAATATTCTGCAGGCGCCTGCCCTTGGCTTTTGTATGTCTGCCTGAACTGAACATCACCACTCCCTTCCCTGGCTATGGCTATAGTCAATTACAATTATGCAAAGCAAACATGTCAGCTCACACAGCAGCGAGCTCTGAAAAATATCTGTGCTTGCCTCTTAGCAGTAGAAGGATCACAAGTCTTTGTTGTTTGATTCTGATCTCACACTTGTTCCCTGCGAATGGAATTTCCTTGACTTCAAAGCAGATATGATTTACACTGGAATGAGATCCTTCTATGGCCTGTGAGTTTAAACTGCTCTCAGGCAGTCACACATGGTGGTCCAGGACAGTAATAATCACTCTCAAACAGAATTCTTTCACTCCTTTCATAGCTGACAGCCTACTGAAGAGTTGTTAATAGCAGCGAGTGTATGGGAATCCTTCATTTTCCAGTGTCCTGACATCACCTCAGTGCCAATGGGATTAACCAATGAGGCCCAATGACACCTGACCATGGTGTCAGAGTTTAGACCTGGCCTCAATGCTATGAGCTCAGCACTCATTTCCAGTGGCCAGCTAGAGGGACAAAAACATGACAAAAATGTAAGAAGGATTTAACAATCATTAATACAATAATAATCCTGATGGAGTTCTTCTGAGAATACTTGAAGAGCTGGTGGATGTCATTGCAAGACCTCTCTCAATTTTTGAATGGTCTTGGGAATCTGGACAGATTTCAGTTGGCTGGAAGTTGTACCAATTTTCAAGAAGGTATTTACATTTAGAGGAAATCAGGAAATTTGTTGGACTAGAAACCATCAGAAGGAGACAAGACTCCTTTAAATTCAAAACAAAATTTAATTAAGGTATGATAAATGAAAGGATAGCAGTTCTTAACTAATATATATATTCAAGAGAAACAAAGCAACCAGAACTGAATGAACAGTTTGTGGGTGACCCGCCCTGAACACAAATGCAGTCTCTGCTCCCGATGGGTGCAGCAATATTTGAAACAGCAGGTGGTGATGTTGCTCCTCGGCCGGTGCGGGGCCACCCCCAGGGGTGGATGGAGAGGGTTCGGTGTGTCTCTCTGAGATGGTCGGTGGGAGGTGCCACGTAGAGAGGGAAAGGGCAGGGATCCTTTTCTGTGGGCAAAAAACTCTCCCTTAGTCCGTGGCTGGAGGAGTGATGTTACTCTGAGCTGGAGGCTGCTGCCAATGCTGCAGTGGGCTCCTCACGCCCAGGCCAGCAGCTGCTGGCTCTCTCAGTAAGCCTGCTGCAAAAAACCCTGGCTAGCAAGTTCCTCTCTCTCTGAAGCACTGGGAACTCCGAAAATCCAGAGATTGGAAACAGAAAAAGAGACCAAACTCGCATGGCAGAGGTTCTCCAAGCAGCGTATCTCCCCTCTCTCTCCCAGCAGTCCTCCCCCCTCCAATCCCGGCAAACTGAAAACCAAGTGCTCTCTTCCCTTACCACACCCAACCAGAAATTACAGTTGCTAGGTGACACTTCACTCATCATCTGCCCCTTTCTTATTTAACAGTGGAGAAAAATAGGGGCCATTAACTCCTCATTCGGTGGTAGGGGAAAGAAAAATTCCTCAAGATTCTAAGGCTATAACAGAAGGGTAAGAGGCATGACCCTGGAGTTTACAGGTCTATCAGTCTCACTTCAGTGACTGGTAAAATTAGGAACAAGATTATTCTGGGAGGTATTGAAAAACACTTGAAGAACAACATAGTCACTCATCACAGACAGCATGGCTTTGTGAGGAGAAAGTCCTGCTTGTTGAATCTGATTCCATTTTATGACAAGTAACCCACACCTAGCTGATCAAGGGAAGCCATCTGATGTAATAATTTTGGATTTCAGTGAATCTTTTTATACCGTCTCTCACAGAATCCTTCTGGACAAAGTATCTAGCACTCAGCTGGATAAATACATCATGTGGTGGGATGAGCAATTGGCTGATGGCACAAAGGGCACAAAGGGTTACAGAAAATGGGGTAACATGAGGCTAGCGATGGGTCACTAGTGGTGTTCCGCAGGGCTCCATCTTAGGCCCAGCTCTCTTCAACATATTCATTAACAACTTGGATACAGGACTAAAGGTATACTAAGTAAGTTTGTTGATTATATTGAATTGGGAAGAACTGTTGACACCCTCAAAGGCAGAGAGGTCCTATGGAGAGACCTAGGCAAAAGCGAGGGCTGGGTAACCACCAACCATATGAAGTCTAACAAAGACAAGTGCTGGATTCTGCTCCTGGGACAGGGAAACCTTGGCTATATGGACAGACTGGGAAATGAGAGACTGGAGAGCAGCTTCACATAAACAGACCTGTGGGTCCTGGTGGGTGGCAAACTGAACAGGAGTCAGCAGTGCCCTGGCAGCCAGGAGGGCCAACCCTGTCCTGAGGGGCATCAGGTAAACATCACTTATCAGGCAAGGGAGGGGATTGTGCCACTCTGCTCTGCACTGGGGCAGCCTCACCTGGAATACTGTGGGCAATTTTGGGCACCACAATGTAAAAAAACCTCAAAATGCCACTAGACAGCTTCCAAAGCAGGGTTGTGAAGAAGGACTTAGAGGGGAAGCCATACAAGGAGAGGCTTGAGATCAATTGGTCTGTTGAGCCTGAGGAATTGGAGACTGAGCGGAGACCCTATTGTAGTCTACAACTTCCTCACATGAAGAAGTGGAGTGGCAGACACTGTTCTCTTTGCTTCTATGATCAGTTATAAGACCTGAGGGAATGGCATGAGCTGTGTAAGAGGAGGTTTGGGTTGGACATCAGGAAAAGGTTCTTCACTCAGAGGGTGGTTGGGCACTGGAACAGGCTCCCCAGGGAAGTGATCACAGCACCAAGCCTGAGAGAGTCTGAGAAACATTTGGAGACCACTCTCAGGCACATGGTGTAATTCTTGAGGCTGTCTTTTGCAGGGCAAGAGTAGCACTTTGATACATCTTAGTGGCTTCCTTCCAACCCAGGATATTCAGTTTCCGATTTGAGAACTGTGGTTCTGGTTAAATGTTATTATGTGCTTGCTAAAACCCACCCACCCAACCAAAAAAAAACCACAAAAAACCAAACAAAAACCAAAACAAAAAAACAAACATGCAAAAAACACAGAAAAAAACCACATGCATTGGTAATGGGAAAAAAAAAATATTTGAAGCCCCTTCAGGTATTAGCAGAATAAAACGTGTGCACAATTCTATTTCTGTGTACATTGTTTGATTGTTTACCATGCTAGAAGAAACCGGACTGTTCAAAGAACCAACATTTTCCAGGGGAAAGCTTTTATCTCTTTATCTCAATCTATGAATAAACATAAGGCCGTCAAGGAGATGGAAAAGAAAGTTGTTTTGTTACTGCTTTCTGATGCTGTATGTTCCATATTGGGAGTAGGAACATGGAAAATTGTACAGAACTGTAATAGCTTTTCCCAAGAGGAAGAAGAACATAAAATAGCAAGCTAAGTCTTTATCAGATAAATTATTGTACAAGTGAGTAAATTCCTGCATCTAGATACTTGTTAGCTCTTAAAAAAAACCCTGCAGCAAAAGATGCTGACTAGAATGAGGCACTGGAATATCAACTTCAGACTACAATCAAGATCAAGACTGATAGTTGGAAGTTTCCACCATAAAAAAAAAATTCACACAGATACCATTCGTGTACAAAGCAGCATGACATCATGACAGCAAGCTACAGGAAAAGGACAATAAAGGACATCAGAGATGGACTCGGAGGCTTCAGACTATCATCATGAGCAGATGAGCTTTCAGGCAGCTTTCCAGACTCCACATCATGACACAGAGGGAAGCACCCTGTTCCCCAGGGCAAGGACCTACCTTCTGTTTTTTTGCAGGCAGCCACCAGACAGGAGTGTGCAGTGTTTCCCCAGTGCAGCTGATACACTGCCAGCTCACACCCTTCCTTATGCTGCAGTTCAAAGAGCTCTCCAAGAGCTACTTCTGAGTGTGAACTGTAAAATAAGGAAGGCTGTTTGCTGACCACATGAGAGCAGACCAATATTTTCATGTCTTTGAAAATGTTAAGCAGTTGTTTGAGCTGAAAGGACAGTTGTAAAGTTGCTAGTGGACAGAAGACGACAGGAGTGCTCTAGCCAGGAGTTGCTGCATCCCTCTGCTAAGAGTGATGGCAGACCCCATGGTCTCACTGCTTCCCAAAACTGGTGGGAGGGGAAACTTCTCCCCAAACCTTTCAAGGTAGTACTGTCCAGCCATCATCACTTGGAGTGCCTCCAACCTGGGAGACACATTTGCTCATTTGCACTCCTTGAGAGCTATATGTTTCTCTGACGCTGCAGCTGGCACCACTGTGGGAAAATGAATTGACATATTTGTTCTGGCTGAAAAGCAGGGAGAAATACTTGATGGTAGGTGAGAGACAGCCAGCAAAGTATTCACTGCTGTGTGTTCTCCTAGTTTTTCCAAACTGAATTAAGCTACATGGCAGAAAATACAAGATTAAACTCCATGCATTCTATAGAATATGTGTAAATGCTACACGCATTAAGATACACGCAAATTACAAGGCATAGCAGTGAAGAGGCATCAGATCAACAGAAGCATAAAAATACCTAATAGACTTTTAAATTCCCCTTTCAGCTGTTACACACTAACAGTTCTCTTAATACCTCATGCCAAGCTCATAAACCAAACACATTAAGCAGTAGATTTTGCCAGATTTTACCACTGTCCCAAATTATCTAGGTTTGATAAACCCTAATGATATCACTTTCTTCATTTTCCCAGCATTTAATCGACCCAAAGAGATTAGAATTCAAGTTTTAACATTGCTGTAAAAACATTGCCCAGAACCACAGTGCACTGAAGCCTCATATTTGGGATGCTGAAGAGTACAGTGAGTACTTTCTTTAAACTGAAACCCAGAATCCCCAGGTAATGTTTGAATTACCTCTACAGAGTCTGCAGAAGGCAATGGAGAAAAGCAAGACCATGTCAGGAGGCTAATTTTTACTATTTAAGCATCTGTGTGATCACTAAACCCAAGGGGAAAAAAAAAAAAGGAAACAAAAAGACCCAAAAAGCCCAAACAACAAAACAAAGCAAAACAAAACAAAAATCCAAATGAACTTTTAAAAAAGGGCACCAAGCAACAACAAAAAAAAACAAACAAGCAAAAAAGTAACAAAACCAACTAACCAACAACAGCAAAAAAGAACCACAAAAAGCACCCACTACTAAATCCCCGAAACCCAACAAAACAGAATAAGTAAATCCCCCACACACAACCAGCCCCACTCTTCCAAAAAAACTAACCCAAATAGCTTGTGTAGCACTAATATAAACTTCAATTACTTTTTTGCCTTAGTGTGCATGCATCTGGGACTTAGATTTTTTCCTCCGAAGAGGAAATCATATTTTACCCATAAGACAAAGCGAGGTTTCTGTTTGCTTTTCAATGCTAATAATAATCTATGATCCATGTCAGAAATTAGTTCAGTATAAACTAATAAGGAACAAGAAGTGTTTGACTTTCGGTGACACTTCTACTTATTTTGAGGAGTTTCACTGTTTAGAAAACTGTGTGTAACCAGTGCCCTTGAGAGATAGCATATGCTAAGAGATCATGAACCAACTACTTGACTGAGAGCTCAGCTTGGTGTTGGAGTGGTCCACATGGTTTGAGTGACACTACCCTAGCATTGACATATATTCATTACCTCAAGAGAGGAACAATTTGGAACTAGACACATTTTCAGGCTCAATTATTTCTCCTCAGCTCACTCTCAGTTCATTCATGATTATAGCAATGTTATTGTGAAGCATGTAGAGAGTATGAGCAGGCAACCATCACTTACAGGTCTGCCCCTGCCTTTGATGGAGGCATGTTTTTGTTTTTGCCTGTTTTCCTCTCCGAACTTCTGCCTCCCACTCCCTCCTCCAGCCCTGTTGGCACAGTGTTCAGCAGTAGGACTTGCTATCAGTCCGAAGTGAGTATGTTGTCAGAGAGTTAAAAATAGAAAAACAGCTGTTTGTTTTTTGTTTGTTTTTTTTTTTTTTTTTAATTTCCTTTGTAGTCTATAATACCTGTCAAAAATGAACTGGCTCGTTCTTAGGCTAATGTTTGCCAGCTTGTGTTCCTGAACCAGGTAGGTAATCCCTGAGACCCATGTTTCCTTTCTTAGCCTACCTATTATAATTCATAAGGCAATCGATGGTAAGACTGGTATGCGTTTTAGAGTAGATATAAGTTGAGAGATGCAGAAGGAAAGGACAGCTGCATTCTAGAATTCATGCTTTCCTTTGTTTAAATGCAATACAGATGAGCTAGATGTGCAAATACTTCAAAGCATGTCAAGTGTGAGCAGCTATTCAGCAGCAGCTAACGCTGTACTATTACTGAATGAGTAACAGCACGCTATCAGGAAATTATTAACAGTGGGTGGTGAGTGGCAGAAAGCCATTGCAGGCTATCTTATTATTATGACTTTGTGTTGAAAAACTTCACCTTTAACCTTACTGAAGCATATCATTTCACCCTGAGACACAAAATATCCTCAGAGGCAACTGGTCTGTTTTAGTTGTGTTATGGTCCTTTTAACTCCCCTGCCTTCCTCTCCTCTGTCATGTCATGAGACATCCAGGTGATAGAGATGTGGTATAGTGTAAAGGAGGGGAAGAAACAATGAGGATTTAACACTCTCAGGATGTGTAATCTTGCTGTCCAGTTCAGTGTGTTACCACTTAGTCAGATTTTGAAATGACAACTAGCCTCTGGACCATTAGTAGCCTGCTCTGTTTAACTCACTGGAGATTTTAAAGATCAGTGCTGGTCTCTCAGTCTCTCATTACTTCTACCACTATCTAAACCCTCACTTGCAACACCACAAGTAGGAGGATTGGGAGAGTCTGGGCATGCAGAGTGAAATCAATTCAAAGGTTATTTGTACCACATTGATTTTTTCCTATCATTTGCTGCATTCAACAAGAGGCTCTCAAAATGAGGTAATGCACATGGAAGGAAGGCATTAATAATGTATTGTGACAGGTATAGTAAATGAATTTGGAGACTACTATAAACAATGTGAGAACTCAGATTTTATTGCAGTTTCTTCTGTGGAAAGATGGCAAAATATCCCTTTTCTAGTAATTTAAGAGACTGCAGTTGCTTCCAAAATACGTTGATGAAAACTTCAGCTTCTGAGACAAGGGAGACTCCACTTGTCTGGCCACAGTCCAGCAGAGCTTTAGCAATTTAAACCAGCTGAAACCACGGCCTGTAATGTTGTGTTTACACCCTCAGCCCTGGAGAACATTTAAACAGGACAGATCCAAGTTTCTACAGTGAGTGGAAAGACTAACATTAATTTCAGAGCTAAACTGAGCCTTTAGCCAAGCTTTTAGATGAAATGGAAGCATAGATGAAAACAAGTCAGATTTCCAGTGCTGAAAGCACAGTTTTCAGAAGGTCAACTGATTAGTGAGGCCAATCAGCCCAAAGAGTTGTAAGGCACTTCAGAAGAAGGAGATCTATGATTTATTTTCAATAAAAGTTTCAAGGAACATTCTGGAATTAATTTCACAAGAAAAGGAGGAAAACTTGCAGGAAGGGGCTGCAGACCAAAATGGTTGTAGAATCCCCTTAGAAAGTCCGGCACAGCTAACCAGCAGAGAAAACTTTGTTTTGGAGGCCAGAAAGCACAGGGCTGGGGTAAACATTGCCAAAAATCAAACCAGGTTAGAAGTTTGCAGAGGAAATTAAATAGTAATAATAAAAGGAAATAATAAAAAAGCTATTTAGTTATTGAAATAAAAAGCTTTTAAAGGAGAAAAGTGATATTTTTACACTGAGAGGATTTGAGCTGGCATAGGTGTGTGAAAACAGTAGATGAAGCTAAGGCCTAGTTTTCTGGAGAAAATCTGGAGAAAAGGAGGACAGATCTAGTATGAGACAGTGTGACAGTATGAGTGTCATGAAACTGAAAATATCTCCTCAGGGAAGATAGAAAAATCTGAGAGCTGGACGTTCTTAGCTAGCACAGAACAGATCCCTCTCTGCAGGACACATGGAGACCTAGCAGTCAATTCACATAATTTTATCAAGCTGTGAAGGACAGGAATCCACATGACTTGAGAACAATAAATATAGTAACCATAATTAAGAAAGTGAATTTGTACCTAAAGGCTGGTTAGCTTGATTGTAATAGTATGCAAGAGTACATGAAGAATTTTAAAAGAAAAGAATAATTAATTATATGTTGATTAATGAAAAATAAAGAACACCAGCCCTGCCAGCTAGAGGGTACCAAGCCAGCCTGATGCCTCTGCTTGCAAGAGATGATTGATTGCTGTAAGGAAAGTAATTCCAGCCAAGTGAAGCTGTCCAAACATCTGAGAAGTACTTATGATATGGGGACTCATTAGGTAAAATGGAGAAGACAAAAGAGAAAAACAAAGTAGCTCTAGCAAGAAATTAAGAAATGCTTTAAGGGATGGCAAGGAGTTGTGCTGAAGGACATCTTGTAGCTTTTTCCGCGAACCAGGATCTTTTCACAGTTGTTTCCATAAAGGACCATGGTTGAAAAAGTAGGTGCATGTCTATGAAATTTGCTCTTTAGACACTTGCAGGAGACAGCATGGCACAGAAAGACATCTGAAAATGGTGCAGGTAGAAGCGGAAAACCCACAAATCTAGAAAACAGTATCAGTGTGAAGTTTAACACTCATTTCAACTTTTCATTTTTCATATCTAACAGAAAGATTTCTGCAATAGTCTGGGAATGCACTACTACGTCTCTGCAGGAGCCTGGGGAAGAGACAGAGAAAGTGAAAGAACAGTTACTTTTTTTTTTTTCACTTACAGGAGTTACTATGAGTCCTCAAGGGTGATAGGGATGTACAAAATGCAAATGTCATCATAGATTTTGTTAGGGAAAGTGCTTCCTGTGGTTACAGGGAAGTGTTCACAGCCTTGCACAGCACATTAATTGGTCTTGCTTAGTATATCAAGACCATCAAGTCACATCCAGGTAACATAAATACATATAGAGGAGGTAAGATAAAAAAATTTGCTGTATGTCAAGGCACTCAGAAAATTCAATTTGCCTAGCAAACCAATTGCTCTAAAGTGATTGAAATACTGAATACTTGCATGACTGAGTAGCCAGTGTTCATTTTGGATTCATAAAATAGAAATCCTTGCATTTATGTCTTCCTAGGGATCAGCCCTTTTCTTCCAGTCCTAGTTTCCTCAGAAATCTCTGGAGTGGTATTAACCTGAGGGAAGATGTATGCTTTCTTATTCAAAGAAAATGAGGTATGGAGACCTTAGGGAGTTTTTCATGTAATAGATTCACCCAGGCAAAGGGTGATGAGGGATGAGTACTCTTCTCAGCCTGGAAAGCTGTCTACCTACATTTCTTAAGAGAGGGTCCTAACCCATAAGATGTAGGTGAATCTAGGATACAGACACAGTTCACGTTTAGTGTCCAAGCTATGCCACTTGGCATCTGAAACTGAATTTTTGTGAGGCTATGGAGGGAGAAAGCCAGAGGAAATTAATTAATTAAAATGGAAGATAGGCAAATAGACCAAAGAGTATGAACCTTTTTCCCTTAAGAAATTGGAGTATATACAGTTAATTAAAATGAACAGTTAGCCCTTTCCTGGAGACAAGAATTCAACCTGTCATGTGATCTGTGTTATAAACAGGTGATAATTCCTCAGAAGATGTGGTATAGAGATACATGTGTCCTTGTGCACAGTATCATGTGGTGAAATGAGGCCTGGATCACATCCCTCAAAGAATTTACACATAAGGACATAGCTAGTAAATCCCATACACATATGAGTATGGAAATGGATGCCCATCTGGACATCTCAGCAACTCATCATTTGGGTTAGGCCTTTTGGTGGAATTCATCCCACATGATCAACTTGGGGCATTACATGGAAGCTAGTTCTCTAGGCGCCTCTATGCCTCCAGTGAAAGGAGACAGGTGGTTCAGCGTTCCTACCTGATGTTCTTGTCCCACACTGAGACCAGGCTGCTGTCTTCACAGGTATGTCTGCTGGTTACAGGGAAAGCTGGACTGCCAGTTTAGATGACATACCCTGAGATGACCAGCTGGGACAAATCCCACCACACGCACATTTAGCACACAAAGATCCCAATCATGGCAACTTGGGCTCCTTCAAGGTACAGATGTCCTGGGAAATTGTACCTGGCAAAAGGCCGGATGGAGAATGAAGATCAGCTTGCCTGTGAGAGACTTCAGGCCAAACAGCTGTGAATCAAAGAGTTTAATAGCTCCATTGCTTCACTGGCAAAGATGATAGATGTTTGCATGTTCAGCAAACTTAATCACTTCATTTAACTTAGAAAATTTATAAGCTCTTCTGGCATAGTTCATGGAGCGGGTAAGCTTTGTGATCAGATTAAGCCAACAGAACATATGTATTGTGAGTGCCAAGTGGTTCAGATGTTCATTTCCCTCCTTCCATCTTCAAAACAGAAGAAAAATAAAAATAAACAACTACCATCAAGAGTAAAAACCAGAACACTCAAAACCCAGCAAATCTCACAATCAGAGAACCCACTGCAGAAATAATTCTGTTCCGTTTATCTTTCTTCTTTCTGTGAGAAGGGCTTATCATCAACATACAACAATACCACAGAGATTATTATTATTTTATAGCTGGCAACATCCACTTCAGAAATATCATTCCTCTGTCAGGATTTGATTTCTCAACCTGGTTTTTTTCATTAACTTTAATGCTTCACTTTTCATTATCCTCCCATTATGACAAAATGATTAGGAATGCTACTTTGATGCAGGAGTTGACTTACCATACACCTCCTCATTTTCCTGTTTGCATTTATGTAACAGGGCTCAGCATGTGTAGATAAACAAAGAAGAGTCCTGAAGGTCCAGGAATAAGAAAATTTGAAGAAAGAAGCAGGTAAGCCAAGCTAACTCCTTAATGCCAAATAATTCTGAATTCATTGGATACATCAATGTTTAGAATAAGCGAAATACATTAACAAGTAAAATGCTAAGACAGAGCATTCAAGAGGGATTATGCCTACTCTGCATTCAGAAGGCAGCCCTGGCTGCCCCAGCATGTGCCAGACACAGCAAAGATGCAGCAGTCTTGGGGAAAGGAGCCGCAAAATATAGTCTCTTGGGCATATGGGACCCCTACACTTCAAACATCCCCAGCACAAGTGTACACTCTCTACACACAATGCTGGTACAAGCCACCCACTGGTAGCCTCTGCAGGCTGCCACTGAAGTGGGGTGGGTTGGGATAGGATGAGAATCATGGGTAGCAGAGAATTTCATTGGAAGAGGCTCACCTCAGAACACTTCATAGGGAAAAGCAATATCAAAGCTTCAGGAGAGCTTAAGGTAGAAATTCTGGTGCCACCTTCAGAAGTTTCGTGCTGTGGGAGTCAGATCCAACAACCAGGATGGGGAGAGATTAGCCAGAATTCTTTTTGTGTGGGTACAAGAAGTACCCAGCGTTGCAAAGGTCTCCTCAGAAAAGGAGAAAGTGTCTTTCACCTCTCCTTCTTCAACTTATTGCCCTTGTGAGAGTTGTACTAAGCAACAGAGTTCTTGTGCCTACTCCAACCCATGTGTCAAGGTGAAGCTCTTGCTACATGAACAACATCCTGAAACACCTCTGTTATTTACAACACATTGCTTAACTGAACAGGGCCCAGGGCCATGGCACTTTCACAAACATCTGATTTTTTTCAGATGAGATAGTAAGTGTTGGCTTCTAGGAGTCAAGATCGGTGAAGGTTTTCCAAAAGTGCAAGGGTTACTGTAAGACCAAAAAGGTCATTATGAGAAAGGAGACATGATCTTATTCGGCAACTTTCAGCTTCTGTCTAGAGAAAAACACGAGGAGTAGTAGTAAAATCGCTTCTGTATGTCAGGCATGTCAGGCTCTATAAGCCATTTTGAGTTAATTACTGAGTTAGGTCATTTGAATATGAATCTAGGGCTGCATCTTCTTTTCCATAAAGTCCAGAAAACACTCCAACTAAAACTTTGTTTTGAGCTTGCCTCAAGAAATCTTGTTCTTTATCTTCACTGTCTAAACTCAGTTTTGAAGTTATTCCACTATTTTTCCTATGTTGCTTGTGCATTCACATGCATATATATTGCTTTTCTAAGTTTTTTTAAGAATTACCTTCTCTTCACAACTGAAAATCAGTATGTATGGCTGCATTTGATAGCTCGCAACTGAAGAGCTTGTGAAGTGGTTATTTTTGTCATTAATACTCCAATCTCCTAAGAAAGCTAGATTTCACTACCTTTCTCTTGGGCTGTCTTTCATCTGAACTTTTCAACTCACTGCCCATTGCAATCCCATTTGACAGAGGGATAGAAAGTCTTAGTTCCAAGTTTTGATAAAATCAGTAACTCCTTAGAGGAAAAGACTAATTTCTTTAGTGAAGGCAAGTTTTCAGGGTACTAATTCTTCCACCATCTGACATATTTCACCCAAACACCAAGCCCCTGCAGCTTTCTGTTGGTAGGGTGCAGCAAGGAGTTGCGAAGGAAGAGCTGGGAGGTGAGTGGGTGGAGGGCAGAGTAAGTTGGAATCTTTTTGAGGACCACGACTGTGAGGTACTGATGGTGTTGCTCTGAGATAAGGGTAGGCTGTTCTCTATTGCTAAAGTTGTTAAGAAACATACCAATGCCCAGCCACGTTTTAAACATGTAAAGAAAACGGTATCACACACCCTTCTAAGACTAGTGTTAGTGTACCTAAACAGTTCCCAGACTCTCTTTGAATTCCACCAAAAAATTACCATTTATTTCAATATTAGTGGGAAAACACCAAGAATGTATCACTTAGTAGTGCTTTTTCTATTTCTGAATAAAGAGGAATTTTGCTTCTTATGTGTCTTCCTGGTTGGCTCAATTACATGAAAGTGCCTACTTTCTGTGACTAAACTTGGAATTGACCTTTATGCAGGCCAGAAATCTCACTCTTTTTGACATATTTCTACTGTTGAAGAATAATGAAGTTGTCACTAGACCCCTAATTTCAGCTCTTACTAGAATGAAATGTAGTGCAAATGGCTTTTTTGCCCTTCTTTTGAAACACTGTGCAAGAGTGTTGCTGGTAGATCAGCTCTAGGTCAAGTCTTTCACAAACAGGACAACCCCATGCTACCAAGATCAACAGTACTTCTTATTCCCTTGTGTGAAAGTGGATGCTCTTCCTGATTGGCAGGTTCAAATCTTTGCTGTCATCACTCATAGCAAGCTTGGATATATATCTAGGCATCAGCTTTAACACTAGGGCTCTGCCTGCATCAGCACAAGCTATTCTATTCCCCATCATTTGGATCCTGAGCTCTTTTTGTCTTAGTGGAGTCCAGCACAAGCTTCAGTGTTGTTTTCTCCCAAGACAGTATTTTTCTGTGCCAACGCACAATCCCCCTGCAAAACTGTGGAGTAAAAGTCATGGCCAGCTACAGCATCTTATACAGTGATACAGTTAATGCTGACAATAGGTGCCATTATTAGACATTGAGCTGATCCTGCAGCATGAACCTGCAAGAGGAAAGTACAGTGATTTAATCATAGTCACAGCATCACTATCATCCCCCATCTTTCTGCTATCTCTCCACTCTACTGCAGTTTCATTATGACTCTTAAAATTCCATCATAGATGAGTTTGTACTTATTGTGTCTGAATTAGTGGTAGCTATGTAATTTGCATAACAGCTTGTTTTATTCTTAGCAGTGACTAAAACTTTGACACCTTAGTTCCTGGCTATGTCTTTACATCAGGTCCCAGGAAAACACTTTCCTGCAACACCTCAGGGCACGCAACACACACAAGTCCCTGGGTGTTCCCTTACATGCTGCATTCTGCTGAGCAGGAACATTCACAATCATGAGTCAGGCCTCAACAATGCTTGAGAGTCTCCTAAAAAAAACAACAGTAATTACTGGTAATTTTATTATTAAGGAACTTTTTGGAAGTTACAGCTCGCAACCTGTTTTATGGAAATGTAGGAGACATTGTTCTTATGTTCTTGTGAATCAGGTTCTCCCATGCCCAGAGGAGCCCAAGAATCCCACTGTTTTAAATGCAACCTCCTCTGAATCCAGGCTGAAGGCAAGAGAGAAGCACAGAAACCTTTATGCAATGCTCTTTGCTCTGGTCTGCTCTGAGGATGAAGGCAAGTTAGATGATATAGTTAATCTTTACCTGGGAAGGCTAGACAGAGGACCCTGAGATAATCTATCTGCCAGCCAGTGCTGCCTTGGAAACAGTTTAATGGGCAGTGACCTGTACTTGAATGACTTCAAGAAGAGATGTAATCATTCACTATCTTTCTTCTTTCCATGAAGTTTAAAGTACTGTATAATCACTTCAATTTTCTTTCAGCAGTGATAAGACTCAACTATAAACCACAAAGCCTGAACTCTCAATCAGCTTCCATATTTTATCCTGGTTTTATCGTCAGCCATCATCCGGTTCTGTCTTTCTGCCTGACCCCATATGGTAACTGGCCTCCAAGGAGGGTCAAGTATTCACTTTCATTCTCCCCTGTGCTGAAATGCTTTTCTCGGCAAGATTAGATAAAGCAGTTCCTTTTCATTTCAAGCCATCCCAAGTAGATTCTTTGTTAAAAATGGACTTTAAAACAATTTTTTTTCTCATTTGCTATAGGGCTATTGAGTGAGACAACAGCCAACTACTTTTATAGTCACTGGTCCAGGAACAAAGCCCAGTAGTTTACTTTGCTTGTGTTGGTGCTGGGGGTGGGGGGGGGGAGAAGGAGAGAAATAAATCCTAAAAGGCCATTTGGAGGTTATTGTCAAAGACTCCTTTCCCAGACACTAACTGGTCAGAATCTGCTGAGAATAAGACTTCAGACACAGATTCGGTAAAAACATTAAGGAGTGCAGTTTAAATAAATACAAATTAAATAAAATTTGCATTATTCCTGCATTTTACATTGAACACCCGTTGGTGAAACAGAGAGATGGTGTTGGCAGCACAGGCAGGATTTTCCCTTCCCCGAGTCCTCATCTGTCTTCAGATATTTAGGTATCTCAGCGAGTTGCCCACTTGATCCTTATCTTCTCTGGAGAAGACAGAGCCAGTGGAACAGCAGGTTGAAGCACTCTGCTCTAAAAGCAAATATCAGAGCACTGTCATAGCTCTGGGGTGAAATCAGTCATAAGTAAGGTATCCCCAGCATCCTTGCAAACATGTGCACACAAGTGTTCACATATATCTGCATAAAGACACACACTTCCTTCTGTACACATGCAGGTATGATCCAGTCCACAGCTGGTGAACCCCACTAGTCAAATTACACCTCAAAAATGAAATACAGGTATATATCCCTACCAGAACTCATTGATCATATAGAGAATGAAGGAACTTCCTGCTGTGTAACATGACAGGACATGAGTCAAGGATACAGAGCATTTGCAACATGCTTCGAAGGAGTGAAATTTAATACTACAGGTAGGACTGGTAGCTCCATCCAGTCTTGAGATTACCACACACTCCACTGTAACACCCTCTTTTCCATTCTGTACACTGAGTGCTAACTACCTGGACTGACATTTATGTGCGCTAGACGTTTGCATCAGGTTTCTGCAGTAATTGTTTCTGCAGTTGTATAAATTGCAGAAAGCTGTAGTTTAGGCACTTAAAATTACATAACTAGGGAAGATATTTGGCTTTGTATTTGTTAAAAAAGTCTTTCTGAGACCTTTGCTCTGAGCAACTGATGTGTTCTGTTACCTTTAAGCAAGACTTGACAAGCTGAATAAGACTGCTTTCTCACTCATCATCATGGCTAGACTTCGCAAAGATTTGGGAGGGTTTTACCCACGCTTGCTGCAAGCCCACTGATGGCTGATAAGGCCAATGCGAGATAGGCAAGTCTGGTTGCAGAAGGCACAGCAGAAAGTCTCCGTAGGTAGCAATGTCAAGGCATGGTTCTTTCTGTGGTGTCTTTTCTCCCCCAGACTGATTCTGCGTGTGGTTTCAAAAGAGGCAGCAGTGTTATAGATTGTGTGTCTGCACGTCTCCCAATTGGAGGGCAGAGTGGACCACTGATGGTGGTCAATATGGCCAAGGCTGAGGTGTTGTTTCAGGCAGTCCTTGTGTCTCCTCTTCGGGGCTCCTCTCTTGTGGCAGCTGGTGGCAAGTTCACCACAGATCACAGTCTTAGGGAGATGGTAATCCTCCATCCTGGACACATACCCTGCCCGTTCTCAGCACCATGGCCTCAATTCTGGTGGCCTCTGCCTGTTCCAGAATGGACACAGTAACATAATTGGACCAGTGGATGTTTAGGATTGTACAGAGGCAGCGCTGGTGGAAGCGTTGGAGGAGTCACAGGTGGTGGCGGTAGATGACCCAAGATTCAGACCCATAGAGAAGAGTAGACAGCACGATGGCTCTGTAGACACTGATCTTTGTACTTTTCTTCAGGTGTTTATTGCGCCAGACTCTTTTATGGAGTTTTCCAAAAGCTCTGTATGCCTTTGCTAACCTGTTGTCAATCTCTTTGTCAGTCTTACCATCCAAGGAAATGATGTTTCCCAGATAAGTGAACTGCTGGACTGACTTAAGCTCTGATTTGCCTATGGTGATGTGAGGGTGATGGAAAACTTCCTGACGTGCAGGTTGATAGAGAACTTCTGTCTTCTTCAGGCTGACTTCCAGCCCAAAAAGCTCAGCAGCCTCTGTAAAGCAGGATGTTAAGCACTGCAGAGCTGTTTCTATGTGAGCAACGAGGGCAGCATCATCAGCAAAAAACAGCTCGTGGATAAGGTGGTTTAGGGTCTTAGTGTGGTCCCCTGTCAATCCACATTCAGTGACTGAATGACCGAATATAGTGGAGGAACAAAGCTCTCCATTTTGCCTGCTATGACAAGGGACTCAGAGCCCTGAATACTAGACACAAGTTGAAAAAGCTGATCTCTACCCAAGTGCATGTAGCTTAGCATCTGCACCCATCCTGCCTTGGATGGAAGAGACCTCACAAGAACATGGAACCTGTTTTGGTTGAGGCAGAAATGAGGGGCAAGCCATCATGAGAGAAAGGGACCCCAGCTCTTGGAGACACCACATACACAGTTGCCCACCTAGAATTATACTAGCCTGCATCTTGAAAGTGCCTTTCTTCGCTCATTCTTTGAGTAGAGGGCTACTGCATATTTTTCTGATATTTAATCATCTTTCATCAAATTATAGCCTTAATGTCTCATGGGAAGTTGGTAACTATTTGTTCTCATGCCAATACTGCCTTTAAAAAATGGTTTTCTTGCTTAGGTGTTTTTCACTGGCTACATTTATAGGCTGCAGTAATATTGGTAGACTAATCAAAGACAAAGCCTGCAGGAAGATTTCAAAAGGAGAGACTGGAGTTTCAGTATGAGCAAAAAGCCCTGTTTCCAAAGTGGAGATGGAGTGAGTGGGACATGACTGAAGCCCTAAGCTGAAGGTGTTCGCTGTTCATCCTCTACTAGATTTAAAAACAAACAAACAAACAAGCAAACCAGACAAAAAAACAATAGAGGAGGAAAAAATCATTTTTGAAATATCTTCTTTTTGCCCAAGAGGACTAAATTTAAAAAGACAACTCAAAGCCATTATATTTTAAGGAACACCGTATTGTTATCTGGCAGCGACTACGACATAGTACAAACTTTGGGTACATTGTGTGTTTTTTGCATCAGTAACCAGTATGCATGTTTTATCCTCAAGGATGAAATGTTGTTCCAATAACAACATAGAAAGTCTGTAGTAGATAATCTAGTAGCCCATATATTCTAATGCAAGCAACTACACTTAGGCCATACTTTTGATCTTATTAATTCTGTACTTGTCAGCTGTAGGATGGAGATAACTCTCACCATCATCCTCCAGAGCTAGTGGGAGAATATATTCATTATTGTGTTCAAAACATTCAGGCTTCACAATAGTAAGTACAGCAGAAAAGCCTATAAAGAAGTTAAAACATACCTCACTGCAAGATTCATAGGGATGAATGATAAATAAGGTGTATAACCTCAAATTAAATAGCAAGGATAGCATAAAACACTGAATAATTGCTCATTAAAAGACCTCAGCCATGCACTTAATGAGGCATAGGTATATGGGAGAATTATTATGTGATATTCTTAAAATTGTGCATGATGTAAAAGGTGTAAGTGAAAAAGAGATAAGACTGCACAGGCAGTCTTCATTCTGGCATCTCCTACATTTTGAATAATTGATAAAGCAAGATTAATAATGTGATTTAGCATGGTTGCTTGCATGCACATGAGTTGTAATACAAACTTAGAGGAAAAAATATACCCTTGTATTCATCATATTATTTGTACACTCTCACCATTACTACCCTTTTATTCTTCTGGAAAGCTTTACACAGAACTCCCTATAAGGCAACCCAGGTTTCCATTACAATACCTTGGGTTTCAGTACTTTTTCCACAGAAAGATACATGTGCAAGGCTGGGTCTCAGCCTGCCCTGCAAATTAGATGGAGAGAGCTGCAAAGCTGTATGTTTACTTAAAACTCTCTCACACCAGTGAGACACCTGACAACAATATTTTTCAAATGCTTAAAACAATGTGAACTGACAAAGTTAACATTTAATCAGTACCTGCTGAGCCAGCAACTTTGCCAACACCAACCCTCATCTCTGCCCATGGTGGATTTGCTGGCAACAACAACGTTATGTACATACCTTGGCCTGAAGTGACCAGTTATTTTTTCTCCTGTCTGATTATGGAACTGACATTGGAAATGGGAAATCTTACTTGGGAACGACGTTTTTTACTGCTCGCTCTGGGTGAAAAACCTATGAAGGAGTGAGTGATGGAAGTAACTGAGGTCTGTTCTGCTGCAGCCAGTCATAGTCATATGGATGAACCTCATTGCTGAAGCATGACATCTCCTCCAACCAGCACTAGCACAGGTAGGAACATGGATCAAGACTGCACGAGGGCATGATCTTATGGCTGCTGAGAATCTCAGTGTTTAGGGAATGTCTTGTAGCTGTGTGATGGCTCCTGAGTATTGATGACCTCAAGAGAACTAATAAATCTTAAGTAAATATTGAAATGGATGATGCCATTTGGTTTTCCATTAATACAAACAGCTTGTATTAAATATAAAGAAGGAAAAAATATAATACTTCATGCATTCATATATACGAACGTGTACATAAAACCCTCCAAATTTATAATAGTCTCTGTTTCACTAATAGCAAAATCACAGCATGTATCCTGGTAAGGAGGTGGCGCAATGTGTCCCTAACCACACAACAGGCCAAGAGCATGGCCAGGTAGAGCAGGCAGGTTCCCTGATCTCCACTTCAGCCTTGTCCTTGGGATTATGCTTTTTAGTAACATGGGGTAACATCTTGTTCAAGATACTGGCAAACTGCAACTAAAGCAACATGATGTAATCAAATGATGACTGTTTCCTCTGCTGCAAAGAAGGGTTAAGAACTTCAGCAGTGCACAAAGAAGAGAACAGTCACCCTCTCACTGCACAGCCTGGACCTCAGTAGCAATGATGTGGTCACAGTTGCCCAAGTACACAACCCTAGCTCAGGTTTCCAAGGCAATATCCAGAGTTTAATCTCAAAATACAGGTCCCAGGCAACCTAGTGTAGTGGTAAAGATTCAACATGATGTTTATGATATTTTTAATGTATCTCCTTTATTATTGTTCTTCCCATTTTTATTTCTCCGTCTGTGCTGGAATAAGTATTTCATGATATTTCTTTGTTTTCATTCTAAATTTTACAATTCTGTCTTTTTTTTTTTTTTTTTGGGCATTATTGTTGAGCTGTCTGCTCTGTTGCAACTTATTAAATTATTCTCTCTCTTTTTCTACTGTTTTACAGGACAGGTTGCGTGGTTTTCTCTATCTTTCTCTGGAGATCATGATTTCAATAAATTCATTTCATGTACCTCTTATGTAGTTTCTCCTTTTTTATTTTGTACGAAGGAGATAAAGAAAAATAGATCTGAAAATCACATCCAAAGTGGTAAGTGGGAAAGAACTTCATTCTCTCTGAAGCAACAGCATCACTTTCCAGGAACTTCTCAGTACGTCCTTCAGGACCAAAACAGAAGATGAGGCATTTATATCTAGCATCACTCTATCCTTTTTTATGAATTGCTGGTTGTAAACATGTAGTTTATTTCTGAGTTGTTTCAGGTTTCTCAATAATTTGTGTTTCAACAATTAAAATTTCTATCCACAACATTCACGTAAATTCACAAATGACACCTCAGCTTTTGAAAACTAAGACCACAAAATCCTCCCAGTGATATAATTTAATGCCAAACTCCTGTCTTCTTGACAGATTTCTGAGATTTTATTGTTTAGCCTGGCTGACTGAGTCCTGGATAAGGAAAGAAAGATTGTTTTTAGATCTGTTCAAAGCTACAACTTAGGAATGTTTGTTGTACCAGCATGCACAGCAAAGGTCTGAATTCCTGTGGGTCTCTCCTCAGTCCTTTTCCATTATTTCATCTTGAGAAGAGTGGGTCATTGTCTATACAACATGACTTTGTTTTCTCTCCCTTTGCTCATGTTCTGATCCAGATGAGGCCATTCTTGGCAGTTGCAATTCATATGACAAAGCCTCCCTGACATAATAAAATATGTCATCTTGCAGTACAGAAGTTGTGAGGCAAATAAGTCTTTGCACCAGTTGATTCAATCAGGTGTGTGAGAGAGATACATAAAGATATGGCAGACGTCATACGAAGTCTCTGTGCAGTGTCTGATAAAATATGAAACATTTAATTACCATGAGAGATTAATCTCAGTTCTTCAGGACCCTTAAAGCTGTGGTAATTTGATGAGGGAAGATTTGAAAAACAATGCATAATAGCAGAAATAATGAAACAGACCTCATGAAAAAAAATCTCCTACCTAAACAAGGGCACTGTAGTACTTTAAAAAGAAAACTCCAATTTTTCATCCAAAATTAAAGGCATCTCCCTTACAATGAGCAATATGCTTCTGGACCAAGATACCACAAATGCCACTGGTTACACTTACAAGTTTCTTAATTGATCTATTATATTTTCAGGATTAAAATAGACTGATTTGTAAAACTGGTCGAATATGAACTCTGTGTTTAATCAAAAGTATTATTTACTTGAAAGTCTTCCACAGATAGGCTCACTGCATTATCTCTCCTTAGCCCTGTCCATGCCTTTAGACCATCAGGATTACAACAAACATGAGCTACTGTTCTATCAATCAACACAATATTTTAAAAAGGGCTTAAGAGAGAGGGAACTAAACTAACTAACCTGTTTATCTATTTTGCAGAAGTGATGCCTCCCTCATCAGGGCTCTGAGCAAAGTACGGAGAGCTATGAGCTGGCACGGACATAGAAGATGCAGAGCATCCATACTAATGGGGTAGTTCTGAGAAGATGGCTCTAGAAGGAAGACCAGGAAAGGGAGTTGTGGATGACATTAACACTACATTCACCTGTCTCCTTTGAGGAGCTTTGCCTTTTATTCTCCCCTCTCTTGCAAGATACCACTAACTGATGACATCAGCTGCAGTTCCAGCGCAGCACAGCCTGTTTCTTCACAAGTGACCCTCAAACTGTACACATTAATCTGATGTTGGGTATGCAGTAATGTGGCAGGGCAGGAACACAAGCAGCTAAAATTCCTCTCACATGCTAGTTTGCTTATTTAAATGAGGTAAAGTTGTGCATGCTCCAATAGCCACTTTTATAAATGAGACTGGTAGTAACCAAGCTTTGAAAGTAATGATGCAGCTGTGATGGCATCTGTCCAAATGTGTTTAATGCTCATCACTTAGGTACTAGGATACCTAATCCCTATTTCCCAGGGTGTCTGATGGCATCTGCAGTCTAGTCATGTCTAGGTATCTTCCTTTTAGCCCCAGGGCCTCTGGCCACTGACTACAGTGCAGCCTCTGCCTAACAGCTTATTTCCTATTCTGCTCTGGCTGTGGTCCTGGCTCTTGAGTGTAAGAACATCCTCTTCAAAAAGGCTTAATTTTCTGTCCTGCAAAGTACCTTTGTGAAGCCTTGAAAAGAGTGGACCAAGATCTGCAGATAAAAATAGCCTTTGTAGAGACCGTGTAAATACACTGTTATGTTTCCTTACAAAATAAAACATGAGAGCATATCCCCTAAGTGAAAAATCCACCAAAACAGTTACCTTCTTCTCTGAGGTCCCTGGGACTCTACAAGAGCCTTTCTTATCCAGGTTAGAAGAATGGCTGGAGCCAAGTTTATATGGTCACTAAGCCCATACCTGCCTATGTCCTTAGCTTTCCCAATGTCTCTCACACAGATACTTTCAATTTGTCTCTCTGTCTTGAGGTCACTAATTTTTCATTTTCTCCATTCCTTCAGATAGCAGAAAGGTCACCTCACCCCAGCTTTGGTAAAACACCATCCCCAAGCCCTTCATCTTCTGTAGCTGATGACAGTTCAAACAATCACCTCTGCCTTGGCAAAGACTCCATCAAACTTCTGGGTCTGTGCAGGTTATTCACGCAGTGACAAGTTCAGCAATTCTAGGGGTAAGAAATCTTATTGAACCTGTTTGAACCCACCAACCTTCCAAAGGAGCTCTACAAACTCCCACAGCAGTGCTGGCATATTAACTGTATCTTTGCCCAAAAAGCCATAGAGTCCAGACCTGGGCGGGATTTCTTGGCTTGCTTTTTTCTTTTGCCTTCTGAGTGGGACTTAGACAGCCTATCTGACATAACTACATGCTAAATATATAAAGAAAAAGTAACTCTACACCACAGGCAGTTCTACACCTAGCTAACCAAAAGATAATATTATATGAACCTTAATTTGCAGTGTATTATCAGTGAAAAATACTAAAGCCACTGCAATTTTTTATCAGCTATTTTCTTGGGGTTTTGGTTGTTTGTTTTGTTTTGTTTTTCACAAGACCAACAACACTGGTGTCATATGAAAAAGAATAATTTGCCAGATCCTATCAGGTGAATTTTTTATCTGTAAATATATATATCTTTTTTATTGGAGATTAAAATGAAGCAAGGAGAAAGCATTTAACTTTACCTTGCATTAAGATGACATATTTTTACCCATATTTCTGTGGGCATAATAAAACACTCTATATAGTCTAGGATTTATGGAAAAAGTTTCCATGAAAAGTACTTCGCATTTTACCTGAATATTGATCACTAAACTTCCTCATTGTGAGTGTGACACACAGATTAGATACACACAATCGAATTGCACTCTCGATATTATTACTCTATGGTTATTTGTTATTTGTGTTAACTGTAACACCTGCAAGCTGCAGTTCTGAAACAAGACGTGGTGGGCACAGCTAGCACAGACAAGCTTTATGAAACAGACCCAGCAAGACATATATAAAAACAAGAGACAACAGACATTGAGATAAATGCTGAGTGAGAAAAACCAGTACAGTGTGGGTCCGCATCACATACAGTTTTAAAGAGGTCTAGTCAAAATTTGAGCTTGGACTGGAGTATTTAGTTCTGCAGCAGACACAGCTGATCAGAGCTGACAGGATTAAAATTATGTTTCTAGTTAGGACTGCTCGGAGGTAAGAGGTAGGGAGAAACAAGATGAAGCCAACAGCAAAGCTGTATATGGTGCTACAGAGAGTTGATGAAGCAGATGGATGTTCTTCATAGGATAATTAGGGAATTACAAATTACAAGATCAGAGGAGGATCCATCATTAGTCCTAGTTCCATCATTAGTATTAAGACATTTTCTTGAAATTAAAACCTTTAGTTTAATAGTCTGTGAGGTAGTTTGTTCTAAGCGTGACCTCCTCCCACAGCTTCATGCCAACAGACAGTACCATTAGATTCCCTCACACCAGTTTCAGGACAATTACAAAACAAAGAAAACCCACAGAGAGGAGCTGGGTTTTAGTTTTACTACTTAGACTAGTTAGAACATACTTCCTCTCTCAGATGGATTTTGCAGTGGCTTAATCCCAAACCAGAACCTCTAAGGTACACACCTATTGGCCACCATGAAATTTGCTTTCTGAGTACTATAATGCTCTTTTTCATTCAAACATTCCAAGCTTTGAAAAAGCTTATCAACAGGTTTCAGTGTTCTGTGATTTTATAATCTGAGAAGCTGAGTGATTGGTATTTGTTAGTCATGGGCTTCACTGAGCTAAATTTGCCTTACCACAAGGAACGCACATAGCCAGACAATTTCCCCCCATCTTTCCATTGCACACCTAGGCAGGCATCCAGCTTTGGAAGATGCTGAATGAGTCATGTGATGCTGCCTGTGGCTATTAGGAAATAACTCTCACATCTGTTTTCTTGGCATTGGACAAAAAATGCACTTACACATCAGAAAACTGGCTTGTAGGAACATAAAAGGTGTGCATCATATTTAAATCTAACTACTGTTGAGGCAGCATTTTAAGGCTTCTCTCCCTTCAACATCATGTTCCAGCTGTGTTGTTCCTCTAGTGCAAGGAGGCCTCACTCCCAGTACCAGTGTCTGCTCCTATTGAAGTCAGAAATGAACACACCACTACCTTCAGCTAGAGTCTCAAAGGCTATAAATCAGCATGATTTATCTGTCTCCATTATATGGGAGATACGCCAATGCACACTGGTTGAAGATCTGCCCTTGCACGTTCATATGCCATCTGCTCTGCAGTTTGCTGATTTCCCGGATTAAGAATGGGAAGACATAAAGGTGCTCTCAGAGGTGATGAGCACTGCATGGCATGGCTATAGTTACCTTGCAGTGCTAGACAAACTGCAAGTTGCCAGAGAGAAGCTGATGTCATCTGGGAGTTAAAATCTGTAAGAACTTGCCAGGTCTCTACTATATCAGAAGTAAGGGCTTGCATTTCTCTTTCAAGTTTGTTCACTCCATGACAAGCCAATGTTGGAAGACTTCAAAGTCTTCCTTTTTTTCTGTGGGGATCAGCAGTTTCTCAGCTTGGGGTGGGATGAGTAATCAAAGCTTTGTAAACATGCCATAGCATTTACAGGGGATATAATTAATACAGAAATAGTATGTATATATTCATGGATGTGATTGCTGAGCTTTCTGCAGTCCATATGCAAGAAAAGAAATTAATGTAAAACCTTACAAATTTGATGTGACATGTTTTACAGCCACAGCTCACTCTTCCCAAAAGTGCAAATAACTCTGTATGATACAACCAGGGGAATGAATCACATAGAAATAACTAAAAATCACTACATACCTAAGACCTAATATGTGCCCTATGAATGAAGCAGACTCTACACCTGTCTGTGAAAAACATACTGCCTGCTTCAGTACCATTTTTGCAATAAAATTTCTTATTTTAGAACAGCATGTAATAAGAAACTAGGGTAAATTAATCCAGCAGAACAAACTGTGTGTTGGACACACCTCTCTCTCAGACATAACATTTGGGGTTTTTTCACCCTGAGCACTACACATGTGCTGTCAGCCTTTGCACGGCCCTCAACATTTCCAGGTTTTCCATGTCACTAAGTACCAGTACTGGCAAGCAAGAAAATGTTGCACTTTCAGGATCCCTTTTTTTCAACACATTTCCCAAATTCAAGCAAGTCAAACACCATTTTAAGCACCATATTATGTTGCCCCTTCAGTAAACAAATGTGAAGAACAAGGAATCTTTGCAGACTTACTGCTTGCTTTTTAGTTTTGCTTCAGGCAGAATATGTGTGGTGAAAAGAAATTAATTTTAGTCATCCCTAAGAAAACTAAAGATAGTTATGTTAGATGTAAAGAACTCGTGGTCTGGTCCCTTATGATGATTTAACAATGTGCAGAGAACACTGTAAGAGATTTTTCCCCTAACTGTGTCTCTCTCCAACTTTTTCCAGGAGGAATTACCATTTTCTCAATCTATACACACCACTTGGGAGTTACTCTTGTTTGGAAAGCACTGATATGATTCAGTCCAAGCTCCAAAGTAGTGCAGAGAGGAACACTTCCTCAGGCTGAAGTAGATCTGGCCTGGTTTGAGGAGCTTGGAAGCTGGTTTTGCAAAACCAGAAGCCTACCAGACCCAGCTCAAAGCTTGATCACTCCCTTTCAGGCCATGACAAAGACTTGATCCCCATGGAAATCAGTGGCAACATTTCTGCTGACAGTCTGTTTTAACCCAGCAACATCATAACTGGACATTCATTTAATAGGCCAGCAAGCTAATACAAATGCTAAGCTATTTTGCCATGTTGTCATGAGAGGAGGAAAACTGATAAATGAATTTAAAAAGCACTCACCCATATGGAAAGAAAATGCCAAGGTGCAGAGCAAGCATGCATGCTGTGAGCAGATGGATCAGAATATGTTCAAGTCTTGCCAATATACCCCGGCACTTTTGACTCAGTTTCTGTGTATGAAAATCCTATGTTACTATCTGATATCTGGAGGAGACAATCCTCTGAATCATTAAGGATCCTTCTAAGTTTCTCATAAAACTTCCTCCATCTAAGGAATACCAGGAATATCATGTATCAACAAAGCAAGGGTAAGAGAAGAGATGCCCTGAAGGTCCTAAGGTCATCAAATTACTGTTACTATTTTCCTGTATTTTTAAGTCACTAAAGCTACCCTGCTAATGGGAGAAAACTGTTGCTAGTTTTTTTTTGCTGCCATAGTACTTGTCAGTAGGAATGTGCCAAGTCCAGTTTTATCAAAATGATCCTAAGCCAGGAGCAGAACCACAGCCTCGCATCCTGGTGATAATCAACGACCATGAGCTTACTCAGCTTACTGCTGAACCCACGTAGGCTTACAGTCCTTGATCTAAGTCTGCCCTCCTGCTTTTCAGCAGAGGTGGAATAGCCAAACACCAGTCTATTCACCACAAAGACATGATTTTTTAAGATTCAGTTCACTCTGCTTTGGCCAGGCTGCTGCCTGGCGTTTGGACATTGAGTGTGTAGCCACAGCTCCAAGTCTGTGAGGCACAGAAAAATCCAGGCGGCAAATCTGCAAGAGAAGGTTGTGGGGAAGGGACCCGAACAGTGCAGTAGTTGCCTGTTTGCAGGGTCACAGTTTAGAACTTGGGGTGTTGTAGCAGGGAATATGTGGGCTTATTTTGTGCCCAGGAACAGATCCACTGCTGAAAGAGCACAACCCTACGCCTAACTCCAACTTTTTTAGGTATTAGATGGAGGCATGCTGCAGAGTCAAGCAATTAATCTCATTCCTTGAACATTGTCAACAGAGGCTTGTTTCTCATTAAACCACCTGAAAGCAGATCTACTGACAGTCTCAAGAGGAAAATAAAGAAGAAAGGTATTTGTTTCCAGACACAGTTCAAAGGCAACAAAACTGAAAACTGCTAAAACAGAAACAATTTATTTTTTTTTTCTGCAGTCTGAGATAAATTTCCCAAGTAATATCCTGTGGAGGTAGAACACTACAGCAGAGGCACCAGTCTACTATTTCATGTCTCCCACATGACGTGACAGGAGTTGACTTGAGGAGTGTCAAATTATTTTGACAAATATACCACTCTCAACTCCAGAGAGATAGACGGGCATGAACTCATCAAAGTCAGAGTTACAGGCTTACACCAGCACAATCAAGACTGGTTCCGTATCTGCTCAGTGAAATATGGACAAGCAAATATAGATGTGCAGAGAGAGAGTGATAAAGAGAGAGAGAGAGAGCAATTCACCTGAATTTTCAGGGTCCTCTCTGTCAGCAGGTCCAGCTGACCCAGTACAATGCTGATCTGAATTAGATGAGTGGAAGAGGCTTCCCGTCAGAAGTGTGAGCTTTCTTATGCAAACAGTAGGCTAAAATCATTGCATCTAGTGAAAGTACAGGAGACTTGATGTTGGCTGTTTTTTTCTGTTTTTTTTTTTTCTTTGTTCATTTATATGTGTTTGCTCTGATTAAGTAAAAGACACCTGATTGTGTGAAAGAACAGCACTGCAGAACTTTGAATTCATTGTTTTCCAGAGTATGTCTTATCTCTGTGCTTCCTGAAAAACTGCTGCAGTCTGGCATAGTAAAGAGTTAGGCTGTGGTCAAGTGGATAGGAGAGTCTTAGGAAATCTGTGTAGAAGAATTCCTGGCTGTTAGCCCTTTGGCAGCCTCAATAACTCTATTACAACTTTTCTAAGGCCCTTGCTTTTTGCAGCATTCATGGCTTCACAATGACTCTGTGCTTAGAAAGGACTGGCTACACAGCCATATGATGAATATGACCAGACCTCTGAGATCAGTTATGAGTGCTGCTGAAAACTTTGTCACTACTTGCTTTAGTAAGTCAGTTCCTCCTCAGTTCACCAGCATAAAATGTAAAGGACCTTCCCTTGGTTCTGCAGTTGCACACAGTTTGGCTTTGCAGCAAGACAACCAGGTAATCCTGCCATCTGAGGGGTGATTAATCATACACCCTATCTCCCATAGACAGCAAGCACCAGAGAGAGAAGGGTCACAAAAAGAATGGCCAGATGAGTCAGGAATTAAGAAAACTCCTCTCTTCCTACCCCTCTACAGTAAGAGAAAGGCTGGAAATGAGGTCCCTCATTTCACTCTAGCACATGAAGAGTTGAATGTTACATCATCACTCACCCAGTACCCATCTCTTTCCCTTTCTCACAGCTTCAATTCTTCTTGAGCTTGAAGGGAAGAACCATGCAGACATTGGTCAGTTTTCCAAGAATCTATAAAGTTTGTAATTGCTTTTGTTTTCAAAATAATTTTTTCTGGCTATCAAAAAGGGAAAGTCAGTCAAGTATTGATACTATACTGATGGGAAAAAAAAAAAAAAGCAGTGACATTTAAGAAACTGAACAAATGGTTACATCCCTCAGATGTGGCAGATGCCAGACATACCCCTATTAGCCTTTGCTTTTTCCTTTAGCAAGGCTGAAAAAATTTGCATGATTTAGGAGAAAAAAACATATTGAAAATACCAAATAATACATCATCTCAGTCAGTGTAGCCCTTACTTCCTGCTCTTCATACTAAAGAATAGGAAAGGTGATTTGGTTTTCAAAATACTGTTACTAGTTGTTCGCCATCTGTCAGAAAGCTCATTATCTCCTCTCTGCTTTGATTCGCTAATCAGCTGCATCCATTCCTACAGCCTATCCTTAAGCCATCAGCTAAGAACAGTGCAGTACCCAAATGCTGATGTCTTTGCTCACAAGCCCTGAGCCTTAGCAGCATCTGTCCCTGTGCAATATAAGAGTGAGAAGGTGCACACTGTGGCAGGATTCTGCAAAACTTCTCCCCAGGAGCTCTACTAATGCATCTCTCAGCATGCAGAATCTGACATTTCTTTAGCTGGTGCTAAATCCAGCTGTCAGGATCTGTCTTTCTGAACCTGCCTCAGCAGCAGTGGCCAAATCCTTTAACCTCTTTAAGAAAGAAATGCCTCACACACTGCCCAGCTGGTCATTAAGTAACATGGATTTCACCCCCTTCTGCCAGTTCTGGAAGGGAATCAAGGATTTCTGTGCCCCTCCTGGGAGGCAGATACACACCCCTCTGAGCTGTGGCTGTAGACAGCAATCTTGGGCAGCCTTGTTAAGGTCAATGGAAGAAGGGCCAAATGCTCCTACCATCTTTGTCACCACTATGTGTGACATGCCATGTGGTTTGGCAACAGGTCTGGCACCACTAGTTCTTCTGTTCCTGGTAAATAAAGGGACATCTGTGTATCTGACTGACACTTTCCCAAACACTCACAAGTGCATTTGTACAGAGCCCACTAAAGCCAATGCAACTCTTCCCCTTTGTTTCAACAGATTCCTTAAAAAGTGTAAAGAAAGCCCTAGATAACCTCAAACTAAACTTTTCTGCAAGTGAAAGAACTTGACATTCAACACTCTGTTTTGAAACTAATTAGTAGGATTTAAATGATAAAAAAGAGACACAAATTGTTTTGAGTATGTATCATAGCTTGTGCACAAAAACACCTTCTAAGATCCCAAGTTTTCAGAGGTAAATTCTATGCTAAGATTTTATTCTGTGAAACAAAGTGAATTCATGTTTATTGTGTTTCAAATCCTTGGTTCCCTTAGTTGTTATTTATAAAGAGCGTGTGAAGCTGAGGCTTGTGTTCTTCAGTCCAAGGATATCTTAAGGAAAAGTGTTCTGGCCCATCTCATGAAACGACTGCCTGCAGAAAATTAGAAAAACTGGAAGAGAAGCAAAATAAATCATCCAGAGAATCAAAATTCATTTTTGATGTTATCCATAAGGTAACATAGTTTCTCCCCTACAGAGATCAGTTAGGTGCAATAAAATCCATGATAAAGAACAGTGACCATTAGAATTGAATTGATAAAAGATCATTCTGTGTAATTGCAGAGTATGGAATTTAAAGAGAGAGCAATGACTTACCTGCTCATATCAGTAAATATCTGTTATATGCCTTCTAAGTCAAATCAGAATGAACTAGGTGGTAAAACTCAAATTAAACATCAAGACTGTAGTGGAGCAATGCAGACAATAAAGCTTTAATATGATGGTAGATGGGATGGGACAGAATAGACTGAATAGAAATTCCCATAGAATAGGAGAGTAATCTTAGTTGAAGGAGATCTCTAGAGCTGGTCGATCCAATATGCTTCTCAAAGCAGGGTGAATTCTAGGTAAAGTCTTGGCTAGGAGGCATTTTGAAAATACCCAGGGACAGAGATGCCACAGCCTCTCTGCGCAAGCTGTTCAAGCATGTGCTCCCCACCTCAGTGAGGTCTTTTAAATGCAGTAGAAATTCCCCTTGTTGCTGACTCCAGTCCTTTCACAAGGCAGCTCTGAGAGAAGTCTAGCTCCATCTCTGCTATATTCCCCATTAGATAGGTGAAAAGCAGTGCTAAGATTCCAGCTCAATTCTGTCTTCCATGGACTAAGCGGTTGTGGTTACCTCAGTCTCTTCTTGTAAGGCACCCACTCCATCCTTCTCTGCAACCCCAAAGTCCAGTTTCGAGTAGCTATGTGTGTTAGATCCCCAAGCTAGACACACTATCCTAGAAACAGCCTCACAAGTAACATTTAGAGTGACATAATTGCTTCCCTCAACCTATTGGCTGCTCCACCGTAACCTTCTGCTTTTCTCGGTCTCCAAGTCCCTTGGGTCTGGATGTCTCAGATTTCTGTTGCTGTTTAGCATTATTTCAGCACAGACACAAGACTTTGAATTTATCTTTATTGACAAGTACTCTGACCATTTTGGTTTCAGGAGTAATAGAAGTCATGTTAAAAGCCTTGCTACAGAAGTCAAGTCATAAATTCAGTAGCAAGTGCTAGAGAAAGAAATTAAGGTATAAGTACAGAATACGAATACCTATGCCTGCCATATTCAATAGTTTTAACACCAAACAATTCCTGAGACATTTCTGGGCTTTTATTACATGAAAGATGCAAAATGTCTTAACAATATTTAAGCTATATTCCAGCAAATTAGTTTGGATACCACAAACGTTTCAGACACAGCTATACAAGACTTATAGAGACTTCTACTACCATTCTCCCTGCCAAGACACATGTGCCTCTCGATGTTGTCACAGCTACATTTTGTCTGGTGTTCCAGCAATTTGATATAGAATTATAGAATAGAATCAAAGAATTGATTAGGTTGGAAAAGACCTCCGAGATCATCAAGTCCAACCCTTGATCCAACTCCAGTCCATTTACTAGCTCATGACACTAAGTGCCTTTAATGTTAATCTGAAATGGGCGGCGGGCATTGCCTGAGCGGTGTAAGTCGCCGCCTCTGGAGCCTGCTCCTCCTCTGAGGACGCCGGTTCGAATCCCGAGGAACTCGCTGTCACCGTCCGAGCTGCTCGGCCGTGGCAAAATGAACCTCAGGAGTAAAGGGGGTGAGGCCAGTTCCGAGTACACTGTGCCTCACCTAAAAAATCCATTGCGTAGGCTTATCCCAAAATCTTCGTTCGCGAAGTCTAGCCAACAACAACAACACTAAGTACCACATCCAATTTCAGTTTAAAACCTCCAGGGACTGTGAATCCACTACCTCTCTGGGCAGGCCATTCCAATGCCTGATTCCTCTCTCTCTAAAGAATTTCTTTCTAATATCCAGCTTAAACTTCCCCTGAGAGAGCATAAGCCCGTGCCCCTTTGTTCTATTGCTGGCTGCCTGGGAGAAGAGATCAACCCCCATCTGGCTACAACCTCCTTTCAGGTAGTTGTTAAAGTGATGAGGTCACTTCGAAACTTTCTCTTCTCCAGACTGAACAACCCCAGCTCCCTCAGCCTTTCTGCATAGCACTTGTGCTCAAATCCCTTCACCAGCCTCGTTGCTCTTCTCTGGACCCGCTCCAGCACCTCAATATTTTTCCTGAACTATGGGTCTTGTCTGAAGCCTTTTAATAGTATTGGTTGGTGTAGGCATATATCCCAAGAACCTTCGAATACAGATCATTTCAAGAGTTATCATTCAGTTACTGTTTCATTAAGATAGACAAATAAGGACCTCAGTGAAAATAAAGATCAATTTGAAGACCAGGAAAGAAGGGTGATCTAACAAGGAATCATGGAAAGGCTTTCATGTAAATATTTTAAAAATCTAATAACAACCCACTATATATTGCCAATGAAAAGGAAAAACAGCTCTTCACAGAAGACATGAGAAGTATCTGTAAGATCAGTCAACAACATACAAAACCCCAGAGTCAAGTAGCAGGGACCAGGGCAAAATGGCATTTGGGCATTCATCTAAAACTCAGAAAGCATCCTAACTCTTGTTGTAATCAAGTAGGTGGTAACTAAATCCATATGTTCGGAAACTATTCATATAAGGAAAATAGGGAGTAGGAAGGTATGCCATTGTGAAACTGTTCTATATGTCTAAAGAGATAATCCTAGATGTACTTACAAAGACGATATAGGTTTCATTTGCATAAAGGTTTGGAAGGGGGGGAGAGACAAGTGTAAATGTACTTGAATTAAATTCATTTGAATTTCATCACAAATACGGTGACATCCTTACTAGTCATTTGTTTTCTGCCTTTTCTAGTGACATGGTAACTGAATCAGTCTACTCCAGGTCTGTCTGTTTAAAAGGTTGTCTATGTTCAATTTAAGCATGTTCATTTGATCAAAACCGTCCAGTCATTTCTGTGGATTTCTTAACTTCCTCTCAAAGACTTATTTTTTCACATTGTAGATTAGACTATATTTTTCTTTCTGCAAAAAGGAAAAAAAAAAGTTTTCTAAATCAAAGTAAGAACAGGCAAGTATCTCATTAACAAAAAGAAAACCAGAAATAAATCCAGCCTCATTCAAAAGGCAGGCTGCAGTCTTTTCTAATTATTTCCACAAACCTAGGAAAGCCACATTTCCCAAGAAAGCCTATGATATTAACTTTGAATATTAAGAAAAAAGTGGAAAATACAGCAGATTTAGGAGGCAAATTGGAGAGAGAAAGAGAGGATTGAGCACCTGGGAAAGAGATACGCTTCATCATTCATTAGACTCGCTGCTATTTCTCACAGTCTGAAAAAAAAAAATCCATCACTTTTCATTCTGCAGTCACACAAGCAATTCAGAGAGTTTTCCACTACAAATAATTCCATTAAAAAAAAAAAAAAA